>JBAJNP010000258.1:50221-113035 GCA_036877545.1 Yasuhikotakia modesta | reverse complement strand
ATGAGTTATTAGTACAGCGTTATAAAGCCAAAATTAAATAAATAAAAACATGCACTTTCACAGTCAAATGGACACTTAAGGAATCACCATTGGTGTGAATTATTGATTGACAGAGGCCAGACATGATCGTCCTGATGAGGATTGCGCTGTTTAATTAAGAAAATGTGCTCTTTCTCTTCCAATCCCTTTTGTCAGCACAAACACCTGAATGGAGGATGAGGCACTGAGGCACTTTAGCACAAAGAGCCCGTCATCCCTCCTCTGAATCATCTTCCTGCCTGTAATTGCAGCCTCCGATTAAAACAGTGTGAAAATGTATGTCTGAATGTGCTCTGAATGTCCGCTGTCTGCGCTATGATATACAAGGTGAATACAGCTGCGGAAAAAGCGCCACACGGACAAAAAATACTTTTTCATTACCATTACTATAATCTGGGCCTATAATGT
The DNA here is from genome assembly GCA_036877545.1 of Yasuhikotakia modesta. Taxonomy (NCBI): domain Eukaryota; kingdom Metazoa; phylum Chordata; class Actinopteri; order Cypriniformes; family Botiidae; genus Yasuhikotakia; species Yasuhikotakia modesta. Next base: position 112,588 of record JBAJNP010000258.1, on the reverse strand, counting down.
GAGGCAAGACCGTGTGTCTTGTGTCTTGAGGAAAGTGCATTTCCCATGCATTCAAACAACTTTGCCATTTACATAACGCAAACGCTAACGTCCGCTTTAAAATAATAAAGAGATCTGCTTCGATGTACTGTGAGGAAACACTCTGCCGAACGAACAGGTGCGGCAGGATCTGTGTCAAATATAGGATTATAGACCCTGAGTGATTGGTGATGGAGTATTAAAACAGCAGGCGCTATTAACCTCACAAATATAGATTACACTGAAGGAGGTTCAGCGAAGCAGCTGCGGGCAATGAGCCACTTACTGTACCAGAACAAAGACTTTTCCAAACTTCTATATGTGAAAATCTACTTTCAGCTCAGCCAAATACTTCACTGGACCTGAATCAGTGTCGCTTACACCAAACCTATCCCTCGTCTTGCAGTAAACTATCATATAAATGTGTGAATATCAGTTCATGAGGAATGAGTTAATAAAACACTTACATTATTGGATTGCCCTTTTTTCCATGCACAAGCTCAAGGCTAAACTGACTGAGTTTTTTATTCTGTGTCTCGGTGGCAGCTGTTTATCCGGCCTTAATTGGGATATCTTTGCTCAGGAAGCGTTCGTTATGACCTTAGAGAATTTTCTGGCCTGAACGTACATAATCCACAACTAGCTTAACACCTCCTTATCTTGTCCAGTGCAAGTGCTGGCAGAGACAAGACGTGCTAATTATGACACGGTTGAAACAGAAAAAGATATACAGGCACCATGCCTGCTAACTAAAATATATGTGGCAGTTTAAATCTATAACAGAAAGACTCGTCTCAAACAACACATCGGAGGATCATCCATAAATCATTCACTGACCAGTAACAATGTTTGGGGGTTAATCAGTATTAAATACTGCCATGATTTATTTCTGTAGTATGCAGTATGTACACTGCACAGTATGTGATGCTCTGAGTATGCAACACCCAGACTACCTGAAAACTGCCAAACTCTGGGGTACAACCAAGTACTGTTGGAATAATGTGTCCCAGAATGCAATGGGCACTAGAACTATTGAATTGCTATAATTGTTGAAACTGTATGTTAAATAAAATTCTTCACCTCTAAAAAAAGAATTATTTTAGTACGTTAATATAAATTGAGTGAAAGTTGTTAATATTACTGTATCAACACAGATGCAAAGCTGTTTTTTTACTGTATCTCCACAGGTAATGGGTTTAATAGTTTGTATGTATATATAGACTGACTTTAAACTGATCTCTGATGGAACAGAATGCTTCTCGGGACTTCTTAATTGCATAATTGAGTTAATACGTTCACTCAAGCCTTCATAAACCTGTGAGAGGATGACAGTGTGTGTGGGAAAGGCAGAGGGGGGCACACAGGGAAGAAATTTGACCGGGAGGGAACGATATCCTCGGACTAGCCTGATTAGGTGCGACAGCTTGGGCGTGAACACATTCCCTATGATTACAGCCTAAAGAGCCCATCAAACTCAAAGCCAGACTTGAGTCCAGCTTGCTCTCCGCTTCGGCGCGACCTGCCACTGTATACAGTTACAGATGTTGGGCTCAACGGGAAACCTAATAGCTTCACAAACACCCACAGAAATGAGCCAGATACCATATTTTGAAACAGCTGAAGGCCAGGGAAACCACTAGGGCCACAATTTGACACTGATCTTAAACTTCACATCACATGTTTACAATCTACACACTTACAGGCAGTGTACAGGGTCTTGTGCCTAAACTGAATGACTCGAATAACTAGGCCTGTCTATGCGTCAGAAACCTTGTATATTTACACATACCTAGTACTGGCATCTATTATTTTAGTGACTTATTTATATAATCAGTACTGCATTTATTTATTTATATATATAAATAATATATATGTTAGTTTAAACTGATATGTAACAGGTTTTATCCATTGAGTAAATACAAAGACAGAATTGAAACAATGGCGACATCTAGCGGCGAGGGACGTGAACGACAATAAACGACCAGCGGCAACCAATAAAGTTCAATAAAGTATTTTCAAAACAAATAACCTCAAAATATATCAGACATGCTTATTATATATAGCGACTGAACTACAAACAGTAGCAAGAAATAAACACTTTAGATATGTACGAAACAAATAACCTTACAATACCCATGCATGGTTACTATATTTAAACCTGGTATCCACAAATTACCTATAGTTTGGGGACAGCAGCCATGGTTTAAATACCATTATTATTATTATTATTTAAATACCATTATTATAGTATTTATGTGTAGCTAAAATGCAATTTTACAAATGGGAATCTATCGACCAAAAACATTGTTGCTGCACTTTTACTATAAGAAACCAAGAATTAATTTATAAGGGATAAACAAACTAAAATTAAAATATTGAACAGAACAATGTTTACTAGCTAAAACAAGTCTTAGCATGACATCCTACAGGCTAAACCATAGCCTGCATAGTTTATACACGTCAATGCAATAAATGACTAGCATTGTTACGTCAGATTATATTTATTGACGTTGAGATGACGTTTCAAACTTGATTTACATAAAGTACATAAAACTACAACCTTAGATTTTATTGCATTTAAAAAAATGTATTTGTGTTTTTTTAAAAAAAAATACTTTTAATAAAACAGGGTACAGACGAAAATTTAAAGGGACAATTTAATTGTCCTTTATTATTGGCCCACATACACACCGAACTCAACGCACGAAGCACGACAGCGAACGCTGATTGGTCGACACCGTGATTGGCATCATCTTTAACAAATCATTACAGCGCACGAATGAAAACAGACCAATAACGACAAGGGGCGGACATTTTGAAGTGAGCGAGGAAATATGGCGACCGCGTCTGGCAAGTTGAACGGGAGTATTTACATAACAGTAATGAATTTACCGCACGGCCTGGTAAACAGCATTAGAGTGTCGGCGCTGTTAGTTTTAATACTCACTGCGAGTCACAGTTATGGAGAAAATGTATATGAGGATAATAGCTATGAATTTCTCAAGCGAGAGTATTCGCTGAGTAAGCCATACCAAGGTAAGCGCTCTGACGTTAAACCAGCCCTTGCCAAAAGCGGCACCTGTTTTAGCCACGTCGACTTGTTATGGAGGAACAAACTTTAATATCACTGCTGGTTAGTCGTTGGGACTTTAACTGTGTGATCTTCACTTTTCCTTTATTTCTACTCGGTGTAAGTTTTATTTTGAGGGCAGTGATTTGACCGGAAGTAGAGGACAGCTTACAGATGTTCTGTTTAACTTGTTTCTGTACCAGTTGGTTTATGCTTATAAGTACATTGTGGTTCAGCTGTACTGTATTGTACTGTGTTCATTGTAACTCTCTTTCTAACCGTATGCACGTAGGACTGGGTTCGTCCAGCTCGTCTCATTGGGAGTTTATGGGAAACACGATGATCATGCCTGAACACATACGACTAACACCAGACTTACAAAGCCGACAAGGAGCCGTCTGGAGTCGAATTGTGAGTTTGTGTGATGGTTAAACCTGAAAATCTACCCCTGCATCACCTTGGGATATTGACTGAATCATAGCAACAGGAAGGCGTGTTAATAGGCCTGTCTGTATGTGCAGCCCTGTTACATTAGGGACTGGGAGCTGCGAGTGCAGTTTAAGATCAGTGGTGATGGCAAGAAGAATCTGAATGGGGACGGTCTTGCAATATGGCTGACCAAAGAGCGAATGCGAATTGGTAAACTATCATCATTATTACTGTTGTTAATATGATTGCCATTGTTGCAGAGATTCACATTTTCATGATTTTGATGGGTTTCTTTCAGGTCCAGTGTTTGGGAACATGAACTTCTTCACTGGTTTGGGAATTTTTGTGGACACGTATCACAACGATGACAAGCAACATGAGGTACGTCATCAGTAAACAATAGATACATTATGCATGTGTTTTATGATCATTTCAGCCTGTCATGTGCAACTAAATTAGCAGTATTTAATGATTAATAATAATGGGAAACATCTAACTGGTTTCACTAACCTGTTTTGGTCAGAGAAATTTTCCCTTCATCTCTGCAATGGTGGGGAACGGCAGTGTCGCTTACGATCACGACCGCGATGGACGATCTACTGATCTCGGTGGCTGCAATGCTAACATCCGCAACGTTGACCATGACACCTTCCTCCTGATTAGATACATGAAGAACAGACTTACAGTTAGAGACTTCCTTGCATTTTCTCCCAACATTTCCTCACACCATTTCCTGTGTACCTTCATTTCCTGTTTGTGTTTTCCAGGTGATGACGGATGTTGATGGGAAGCAGGAGTGGAAGGAGTGTCTGGACATTCCTGGTGTGAAGCTGCCGCAGGGTTATTATTTTGGAGCCTCATCAGCTACTGGTGACTTATCAGGTGTGAAAATGTCTTAAAGAAGCAGATTATGTGACTTTGAATACATTAGTATTAGTATTGCATATCACTCTCCACTTAGGTTTGGTTTAGCAAACATACATACATAGATAATGACATTCATTTGTGTATTAAATGGATACACAAAAATGAAAATTTTACTCACCCTTATGTTATTCAAACATGTTTGACATGTTGTCAGGTGAGGCTACTTTAGATTTATACTTTAAAATTCATTTTTTCTGCACTCTTTGTTTAATTAAATAATGAGTGATGCCATTTGTTTCTAGATAACCATGATGTGATATCGCTAAAGCTGTACGAACTGACAGTGGAACGCAGCCCTGAAGAGGAGGAAGACCAGGAGATTACATTGCCTAGTGTGGACTACAGAGCAGACTACGGTAACGCCCTTATATGTAAGATGTTTGACCTGAAGTTTGGCTTTAGTTCTCAAATGGCTTTTCTCTGTATCTTTGCACAGCTGAGGCAGTAGATGAAGGGAGAAGCATCCTCAGTGTCTTCTTCCTCTTCATCTTCTCCGTCGTGGGGCTGGTCGTACTGGTGGTGGTTGTTCTCTTCGCGTACAGCCACTATAAGGACAACCGCCGCAAGCGCTTCTACTGAGCAGAACCAACACGGAACCAACAGCAGGAACAAAACGGGATGAGAGATCCGACGTGAGTGTGACTGGAGCTTTTCTGAAGATAGGAAGAACTTCCACCAACAGAAGGACCAGAAGGTCAACGCTAAACCGAAAGCCACACCAGACCTCCACAAAAACAAACCGACCACCTCAGTTGTGGTTTTAACCATCATCTTCTAAAACGCAACCTTAAAAGAGCATTTAAAGAACGTGTCTGTTGTTCAGTCCGAGAGTTCAAACAGACTTTGTTTTTCTCTCAAGATTGTTTTGTGTGTTGCTTTATTTTTCTACATGACCAGTTACACTGACCTTGGCCTTTCACCCTTGAAACATAATGCAGAACATAATGTGACAACATTTGCAGAGGGGAATTAGTCAAGCAAAATACTCAGGTCATCTACTCTAATACCACTGCAGAAAGCTTCTCTTTATTTTGTTTTAATTGCACTGAAATGATCAAAGCAAAATGTGAAACAATATTGGTGAACCATCTTCAGTCAATAGTTACACTAACTCATCCTGATCTATTACATCATCTCTTAGTTACCAGCATTGATGTTAAAAACATTGTCAATTTGATTCCCTTTCAATTTCCTTTCATTCAGTGGCTTCATATATAAATGCTGTAGAGCTGTACTGTTCAAAACAGTCAGCAATAACCATCAATAGGAAATGTGAGGTGCTGTCCCAAACTCATGTTTTGTAATAAATTTACTTTGATATGTGTTGTCTTGTCTTGCATGTGGTCTTGTGTTATGTTATCCACAACTGCACCGATTCAAAATTTCACGTTTTGGATTTTGGTGACCTTTCGTGAGCCTTAAACACAGTGTTATTAATTATAATGTGATAATCAATAGAATAGTATGGCATTTTATAAATATAATACATATAGCTTAATAAATAATAATTTTATTAGTTTCTATAGTAAGACAGGTGCTGATATTTATGGCAGAGCGGTTATGCAAACTAGCAGTTGAATGAAATGTATTATGTTATTGCAAAGGTTTGCTTTTGGTCCTATGTAATAAATCTGTGTTCCAATATATTGTATAACATTACTTGCTGCTGTCCTCAATAATGCAGCATCTAGTTTAACACAGAATGAAGATTGTACTGTGTTTGTTATGTCTATTCCCATCAGCTCAGATTGAGCAAGCTGCTGTCCATCTGTTAAATGTCTAAATTAAACATTCTGAGTTTGAAATTAGATGTTTCATGAAACACTTAAGAGTTATACTTCAAAACTATTTTCTTACTATTACAACACGTCTTATTGCTTTATATCTTCTGCTTTAGAATGTCACTAGGAAATAAAATTGAAATATCAACTTACTAAAAATAGTGTATCTACATGGTCAATAGAGCAGATCATGGAATATTTTGGATTTTCCCAGGCCGCAGTGTTTCATTTCCCCTGTGTAAGTTTCTCTGCGTCTGCTTTCCTGTTTCTGTCTGTTAAACCTCACAGTTAAAACTGAAGTAATGATACGTTTTGGAACACTGGACTGAAGCAACATCTTACACCTGATTTTCCCCAACAGGAATTTTTTCGTTGAAAGATCGACAACTCTTTATCAGCAGTTTCAACCCTGTTTCTATATTACTTAAACATTTGAAACCACATACACACATTTACCACAGTGTCTAAATGAGGAAATACAGACCAGGCTAAGTATAATTGGAACACGCTCAACCAAACCAATAATAAAAACGTTCAGGTTTATGAAAACTTACCTTTCAAAATGAATTGTATTTGTTTTTCACATTCAGGGGGCAGTTGTGTGAAGTAACTAAGAAAACACAAAAACAATGTAAATGTTTGCAAGAAATACAATAAGTTTTTATCTAAATCTCCATTTTTTAATCTATTAAATATAATAAAATATTCCTGAATAAAATTGCACATTTGTAACATTTCTGTGCACATTTGAATTTGTTACTTTTATTATATTTTGACCTTAGAGAAATTACCTGCACTCTTTCTTTCTTTTTCTTTCTTTCTTTCTTTCTTTCTTTCTTTCTTTCTTGCTTTCTTATTTAATACCCCTGCACTCTGACATCACGTCATGCACACAAATGAGGAAGAGGCACTCAAACACTCGTGAACACAGTCACAGAGACAGTTGGGCGAGTCTAACCGTCTTAATTGAGGATAATTCTTTGGATAATTCTACAGATTAACTTTATTAACAATTATTACCAACACATTTAAGGTAAGACCATGAAATCTTTGAAAGGTTTGGCACATTTATGCTTACTTTAGTATTGTTACATTTATGCATTTGGCAGACATTGTAACTCAGAAAAGTGGGCATTCATGGTTATATATATATATATTATACATCTTTTCAACACTGTTTGTGCTCTAAGGCAAACCCATGATATTTATGTTGCTATTATCATGTCCTACATTGTACGTACATTGTTTTCATGAATACAGCATTTAGTCAGACAAAGGGGAACTTAGGTAGACAAACAATGTGATTAAATATGTACAGTCATAATTTTGTTTGGCTAGTTAGAAAAAAGTCTCTACTCAAAAACACAACTTTGTCTCCTGTCATTAAAATGTCTGAGTGAAAAAAATTAAACGCCTGTCTGTTCCGTAGGGGAAGTTAAACAGGAAACGCTTCACACTCTCTGAAATGAGCAAGAGGCTCTATTTAAGTTTCGTATATCAATTTTTCTTCCATTGCGGCAGCACCACCTTTATTTCTGGGACAGGAAGTGAGGTTTCTGACTAGTGACACTGAGTTGTCAGTAATTATTGTGTTGCGGAGACAGAGGTTCAACCTCAGGTTCAAAGTGTGTGATAATCTTGCAGAACTGACCTTGCAGACTAACACTGTGGAAGATGTCCTGTCTGAAGTGTCTGAAGTACACCATGTGTGTGGTGAACCTAATCTTTTTTGTAAGTACTTATTTTTGAACTGCTACAGCATAGATGAAGCCGTTATACCTCTTAATATAGATTTTCAGTAATACTTCTCTTTATGGTTCCACATGAGAACCTGCTTTTAATGATGCACATTAAACTCACACTTCAAATAGATGAAATTGCTTGTTTTTAAAACCTTTAAAAGAATAAAAAAATGAATCTTCTGAATATTAAAATCTTCACAAGTAGCATAAATTATCTTGCAATTTAAGCACAAAGCCATCCTGTATTTTTATAACCTTGAATCCATTCTAGTGACATACTGGGGTTAATCTGACTCCTGCAAAAACATGGTGTTGAAAAACACAATAAACGAAATCAAAATAAACACAGACAACAATTAACAGGCAATATTTAACATATAAAAATAAGTGAAGCTTTTTTCAGGTTTGGTTATGTTCTGTTTTAGGCACAGATATTTTAAACCTAAATGTTTTTGAAATGAGTTATTAAAACGTGTGAAAGTGTGAAAACATTGAATGTGCACGTGGTTAGTTATTGTACTGTACGTGTATCTCTGCTGTTGTAAGTGGGATTTTAAATGATCATTATAGATCTGTGGAGCCGCCATCTTTGGATGTGGTGTTTACCTGATGATCAACTTTAGGGTTTCCCTCCTGTCCAGCCTTCCGTCCATGAGCATCGCAAACGTGCTTTTCATCACAGGCATCATTATCACCTGCGTGTCTTTCCTGGGATTCCTCGGTGCCCTGAAGGAGAATCGCTGTCTGCTCATATCCGTGAGTTACTAACGCATCCGTGGTTTATCCTAGCCAGCCTATTTTCTGCATTAAATAACTTTATATGTTTGTTTGTTGTAGTTCTTCAGTCTGATGTTCATTCTAATGGTGGCAGAGTTGATTGCAGCATGTTTTCTGCTTATGTATGAATCAAAGGTAAGAACAAGGTGAACCTTTGACGTAAATACGGTAACAAACAGTTTAATGACGTTATTGGGTAAATGAATAATGGGAGGAATAAGCTATTCAAAGTTATTGGGATAATTATCTGACGTCCTTCTGTATCCACAGATTGACGGATATATTGCTGATGATCTTCAAACAAGTATTAAAAATTCCAAAGAAAAGAGACAAAATAAAGACAGAAATTCAACAGTACATGATGACTGGGACTTTGTACAGATGACAGTAAGCGGCCATTAAAGATTTTTTATTATTACTGTTATTGCTAATGTGTTTTTTACACTCATAATGGACTATAATGGCTCAGCAGCCTTCAACCAAACTCTGTCTAAAAACGTTCACCATTCAACTGTAGTTTAACAATCTTTTAATTTCTTTGTTTTCCTCGAATTTCTTAACAGTTTAAGTGCTGTGGGGTCAAAAACTACACAGACTGGAACAATCCAATTCCAAGTACATGCTGCATGGATGAATCGATGCCTTGTCCTCACAATAATACACAAAACACAAATCTCTGGCCCCAGGTAATACAGCTTTATATCCCTTCCTGTGTCAACCAAAAAATACCTTACAGATAATAAACCTCTGTGCTGTTTTTTTAATTCTGTTTTATTATGTTGTATCGTATGTAATGTCTTGATTGTTGCATTTAGGGTTGCTACGACAAACTAAAGGATATGTTTGAAAGCAACCTCTTGAACACAGGGATCGGGGTCATTGTTGTCTGCATTATTGAGGTATAAACAGTTTGTTGCAGATGTAAAGTTTCCATGGAAATGTTTCTAGTTGAACAGAGGCGTTCAGAAGTTCATGGCTTCTCGCTGCATGAAGGTGTGATTTTCAGAAGGCGTGGGGTTTGAATGAATAATGGAGTGATTTTCCTGACTGAAACTTTAAAGGACATTGTTGTGTAGTGGTTGTTTTACAGTTGACTCACACCAGCACAAAACTAGTTTTACTAATATTTTTGATTTTTCTGTTTGCAGGTGCTGGGCATGTGTTTCTCCATGACTCTGTTCTGCCACATAAGTCGATCCGGGTTACAATACAAGTATTAAAATACAGATTCCCAGATCTTTGAACTTTTGTGCCCTTATTATTGTCTGTGGGTTTTGTTCAACTTAAATGATAATTTTACAGATTCTGGTGTATAGGCTGTGTGTACATTGTATGTCCTTCTCATCTTTAAGAAACAAATAAGTGATGCAAAACTGATTTACCAAAAGTGTTTGTTTTAGTGGTCATTGCAAATGTCATAAATGCATTTGCTTGTTGTCTTTTTAAGTACTTATTAGAGTCATTACATCATAACTTTACGGTCATCCATAAACTTCCTATTTAGTTGTTATTTTTACATTGACCGTCACAGATTAAACAGAAAACTTTAAGGATTTTTTTAAGGGTAGGAATGTACCTACATGCATCTAAAGGTCAGCTCTTAAAAATGTCTTATTTCGATCATGAATCATCTACACATATAACTCCAAATGACAGTATTTAACTTCCTGTACAATGTTAATCAATTCCTAGTTGAGTTCTAGTAGGTTTGTTATTGTTTGTTACACAGAATATATGAATGTTTAGTATACAAAAACAATGCAATGCATTTATTTTTAATACTTCCTTCTTTTACTGAGGCTAAATCATGTGACTTTACCACAATATGCACAAGGCTAAACAAAACATGCTGATTCTTCCTTATTTAACAATTACATGTACAGTGTAATGTTGCATTTTTATGATCTCTAAATTAAACTGAATAAAAAGGAAAAAATAAGTGGCTCTTGCTTTCCTTTTTGTAATAAGGCAAATATTGAGTTTATAGTTTAAACAGGAAGTACCACCAAGTACTGCGGAACTACCGCACGCCTTTAGCTGGTGTAAAGGGCATGATAGAAAGCTTTAAAAAACTATTACACGTTTCAGTTATGAATCTAGTTATTAAGCATAACAACAACAGCAAAACAAACATCAGATTGAATTTTTTATTGTATTTTTTCAGCTTTGTTTTCAGAACAAAATTCTGTCTCCACAAGACCCCCCCAAAAAACACACTAAAATGTCTTAAAATAATTTTGTTCACTTTGAGCCATCACACAAAAAATAAACAAATACAATTTAAAGTAATCTTTAAAAAAAGTAACTGTACACAGAATACACCATTTCTCGCAAACACCTCTTTAGACTATAAACATTGCTATATTATTGCATTTCACATACAATATGCAAATCTTCCATTTTGAAACACAACCGATTTTCTGCTCTGAAAAAATGTGGCTTGTACAGTCTAGTTTCACCTTTTGTATGTGTGCCTTAATAAAACAAAACTAGATTTACTCATAAATTATTTCAGGCTTTGTGGAAAACAGATCAAAGTGACAACAGGGTCACTGTAATGTGTGCTTTGAGTAAGAGGTGCTTTAAAGATACAGGGAAAACCTGTTTAATTTAACCCAAAGTAACAGAATATAATATTAATGCATTCATTCCATATATCAAGACGGCCATTAAAGCCTTTCTATCTATCCTATCTATAGAACTGGCAGAAATGACTCTTGTAATAATCTAGTTCTGAAGTTTATCATTCAAAAGGTAAAATGTCATTATATGAAAAACCTTTTTCTAGATTAGCACTGTTTGCATGAGTTTTCAATACTTTTACAAAGGCTAATCTGCAGTCATTCTAGACCCAAGACCATCGTAGCTTTAAACCATTTTAATAGCACTAGCTGTGCATCCAAACCCTTACAAAAATAATCCAATAATATTGCTTTCATAACCGTTATGAAAAGATCATGTGATGCCATTCACAAAATACACAACTGCCATTTACCTCACTTTGTGCTGAACTGTATTATTACAATTGGTTTCTTATTAAAATCTAATATTTGAAGAGTACCACAACACTCCACATGAGCCCAGAAACACATCAGCCACGTTCACCCCCCACACACCTTGTTTTCTACACCATAACAGAGAAACTAGGAAAATAGACCTATATATTAGATAGCCAGGTTTGTACATATTCATTTGCAACGCTTAGCAGGGGATGAAATCGTGTTTTATACCCCTTCACAACAAATACAGAAACTACCCGAGTATTCTATAGCCATTATATTTGGAATGAGTACAGCTCAATGGGGTAACCCAGCCCCATTCAAACTCTGACTTTAGTTACACCGTCAGTTATGCATCAATAAGTTACAAATATTAAGACTACATTAACAGACAGAAAACGTGAATCACATAAGGCCCCATTATTTAGTTTCAATCGGTCCTCCTAAAACGGTTAGACAGGGAAAAGTAACCGTAATGTTGCTATTACACAACAAATGCTTCTGCGAATGGAATATAATGGAAAAAATGAAATATTACAGCAGAAACTTGCTGAACATGTAGGAGTTTAGCAGCTGCTTTCCTCTGAGGGCATCAAAGGCCACATAATGAACAAAATGTATTAATGTTAACAGGGCCAAAGGAATGCCATTCAAATTAATTGCAGAAATGGAAAAGCGTGTCGAGTCTGATCATCACTCTCAAAACGCAGCAACTGCAAAAACCAAATAACCAGATGACAGAATTCTAAAATTAGCAGCTTAAATTACAAATGTAGTTAGAGTCTATTCCTTAAAAACTGCATCAATTCCATCTTAAAGCTGCTTTGTAGCTGCAAAACCAATGACTGGTCTTTTATACACTTCCCATTGTTTTAATTGGTTAGGCAAGCCAACAGCCCCACCCCGAACTCATGCTATTGGCTGAGCTAATATTGCTATGTTGGGCTGCTTAAACAAATAAAGCCAAGCACAAGTAGCTACAACCTGCAAGGAAAGTCTTTGACATTGAAATTAGATTTAAGATGTAGGACACAACACCACCCTCCAAACATCAGAACCAAAATCAACTCAGGATCTTAAATTACTAGACAGGCAGTAACCTCATGCCATCTATGCCAAACAACATCAGTCCAAAGGCCAGACTGAGTCAGTTTCACTTTACCAGCCTGGCCAACAGCCATCATGTCCCATTTCAGTTCAGGCTGTAATTGGTCACTTAGTTTTATGACTTTCAAAGAATCAGTAAATATTAACTACAGAAATTACAGAAATTACAGAACACCAAAAATCCATTTTGCCTTGTCCATCTTTTCAGAAAGTGCACCATACCTACTGATGGGATTCAAATTTGACCTCACTGCCAATATTTGTGCTATTTTCATGTAATTTTTTTTACACAACACGCTATATATATATATATATAAAGCTGACCAAAATATAACACGCCTGAATGTAAAGGATAGCCAATTCAAAGATAGAGAATTCAGAATAAATGCACAAATGCACAGTACAATTACTAAGGGCACTAGTCACATGTACATCCAACCTAATGAGACATCAAGTGTTTTAGCCACAATTTCCATTAAATTTCCCATCTGAAAATAATGGAATTAAAAATCTGAAAACAGTAAAATTGGATGTATGATTTGGAAACATGATTACCATAAATTCTAAGCGATTGATTGCAAACTGATCTTAACACTGAGAGTCTGTGTGATGAAGATAAGATCTGTGTGCTATTGCTGGACAAGAAATAAACAGTTCAAACAGTAAGACAGAATAAAACAATCACCATGGTAAATTTTGCACGTCCTACTATAAAATAAAATGCTACTTTCATCTCCAAGTAACAAAAAGTAACTAAAAGCACAATCATAACATTTTGAAACGCACCTCAAAAAGGAGGCTATTGAGATTGTGCCGATACATGCCGATATGATGCTTGGATTTCAAAACCCAATATGTGTAATGAGCACAGATTATTCCTGCTTACATGTTAGAAGCAGCCGAACACAATTCCGCTGTCTGACATTCCCTACAAGCAGCTTTAAACCGGAGCAGCCTGGAAAATTCTGGGATCATTTAGGGAAGGGCAGTGCTATTGAGTTGATAAACATGGGGGTGGATGTGTGTGTGTCTAAGTACATGTCAGACCAATGAAGTAGCTGGAGTGTTCTTGGGAACGTGTGGAATAGCAAGAGGAACTCCAGATTCCATGCTGGGAATGATGCCGTATGCCATTTGGGAGAAGAATAGAGTTTCTACTGGAGTCTCACAGAGGCAAGACGCGGGTGGTGTGAAGGAGAAGCGGGTTCAGGTCCTCTGCGTGGACCGCGCGGTGTAGAGAGGGCTCAGAGGCACTCCGCTCGATTTTTGGCAAAAGATCCTGGACTTGCTCAATGGCCACCAAGATCTGAGGAACATCAGAGAAACAAGAAGACAGGAAACCTGAGAGGATGTTGCTTCATAAATCTTTACCAACAGCATGAAACGACTATGAAATAGTTTGCGCTCGAAGCTAAAGGTTAAAAGATCACAACACCACTAAGATAAGAGTCTCTGAAGGTCTCACCTGTGGAAACAGAGGCCGTTCATCTCGCTTGAACTTCAGACAGTCAATGATGAGCCTCTTCATTGATTTAGGGCAGTTGCTGTATAATTTACTAAGGTCTGGGGACAAGTACCCACGACCCACCATGAAAATAATCTGCAAACAGGAAAACGTCTCAGAATCAAACATTATACAGCACCGTATTGTATATTGTAGTATATGAATGATGTATAGATGAATAATATATATGAATAATGATCTGTTCTTTTAGCATAAGTGCTAGCGTGTTGTGCTAGATAATGCAATGCAAAGGTTATGCTTTTAATTACCAGGGAACACATAACAAGTAGCTTATGATAAGGGGAACAAGTAGCTTATGGTAGCCAGGGAACAAGTAGCATATGATAAAATTATAAGATAGTTCAATGGCAAGAAAGTGTCTCACCTGGTCCCTGTTTCTGATATTAGAATAAGGCAAAGTCCCAGACATCAGTTCAAAGAGCACCACCCCATAGCCGTACACGTCTGACTGGAATGTGTACGGATTAGCGTCCTGCATTCTGATCACCTCAGGGGCCTGAGACACCACAGCAGATTTTAAACATACACTGTAAGTTCTTCTGGATGAACTTCACATAAGGTCTAAGCCACCGAGGCATAAGGTCAGTGGATGGTTTGGATGGCGATTACTCACCATCCACAGGATGGAGCCACTAGGCTGTTCGACCTGTTGAGAACCACTCCAGCGAGACTTTACTGTGGCCAGGCCAAAGTCACCGATCTTCACCGTCCAGCCCTCATGCAGGAAGATATCTGACAAATGAGCTCAGGAATGGAACTAGGAATGGAATTAGGATCTTATAATGAATCCTGGGACATCTTAGGACACGGGTTTCCAGGAGCAGTACTGGACACTCCTGGCCTACAGCCATCGGCTGAGGAACAGTCAAACCCTTTTACGTCAAGAACTTCATAAAGAGTTCATTTCCAAGTATTTGAAGATGCACTAAAGACGCCATCTGCTGGTACCTGACAGAATAAGCACCCGATTTATCGAGTCACAGTTTTCTCACACAACACAGGAAGCAACGCTAAGGCATTATAGAAAGGATACTATTAGATTTCATGTCCCGATGAATGATGTTTTTGGCGTGAAGATAACTGTGAAGAACAGATGCAAACATTAAGACACGATTTGAAAGGTATAAATCAAAACTCCACCCTGCAATTGTATTAATGTCTGGACCAGATAATTTGAATTTAGCAATATGCCACAAGGGCACTACTTAGAAGACTACTTTGAGGTTTAGTCAGTGCCCTGTAAGTTGGAGCTACAGAAATAAAGATGTTATTTTCTTACTCCATGCCCTGTGCGGTCTGGCGAGCGACATTGATGCGGCGCATGGTGTCAAACTTAGTCTCTGTAACGTGCAGGTGGTGGTACAGACTGCTGCCCTCACACCACTGAGTGATAATGGCAAAATTAGGCTTCGTCATAAAGCCCATAAACAGCAGAATATTGACGTGACGCGTTTTTCTGAGGAGTAAGAATCAAAAAGAAAACAGTATTTGAACTGGACACAAACTGCTGGTGTATGGCATTTAATTCTAAGTACTTATTATGCCAAGAACATGGAGATCGTGGACAAGCTTTGATGCGTTTGCCAAGGTCTGACTCACCGTAACATCTGCATCTCGTTTTTGAAAGCATGCAGCTGCTCTGGTGTGGGATCTGTGACCTTAAGAATCTTGATGGCCACATCTCCGTGCCATTTGCCTTTGTAGACTGTCCCAAAAGAGCCTGCCCCAATTCTCTTTATCATGCTCACCTCCCGAGAGTGCACCTCCCAGTAGTAACTGGAGTCTCTGTGACCTCCCCGGTGCTTTATATAAACGCAAACAGAAGTCACCAAAAACTGCTGAAGGTTCCACAACAAACCGTCATGTTCTAAGCAGGTTCCTGTCAGAAGGAACACACTCACCACTTTCTTTTTATCATCAGACGAGGATGGCTTTCGTTCCTTAGGCTCAGAGGGGGATTTCGGAGGTCTTCTTCCTGGAGACCCTAGGTGAGGTGGGCTGGTAGA
Source organism: Yasuhikotakia modesta (assembly GCA_036877545.1). NCBI lineage: Eukaryota > Metazoa > Chordata > Actinopteri > Cypriniformes > Botiidae > Yasuhikotakia > Yasuhikotakia modesta. The sequence continues at coordinate 96,207 of JBAJNP010000258.1, read as the reverse complement.
AGGTTTGGGAGAAGACTCTGGTCCTGTGGGACACAATTGATGGTGAGGGTCGAGTCACACATATGGACTTTACACATAATGATGTCACTGGATACATGAATGCATCTAATCGATCAGTGAAGGACAAAGAAATAAATGCATAAAATATAATGTGGGTGTTTGTGAAAAATGACTCTTATGAGCAAACATAACCATCACTTATTAAAAATGCATTAACAAAAGGAGCGGAAAACAAAACTCACCCATTGTGTTGATTTTTAATGACTCCTGAATGAGAGTGGGGAAAAAAATGAATGAATACATGGAATGATGGAGGAGAGAAAACTTCCAGTCATAAGCCCTTTAACACATGCAGTCTTAACTGGTAAATTTCTGTTAAGAGATCATGTGTAAACAGGACCTTTTAAAAATGATTGGTAAATTACTGCTGGCAATTTACCAATAATAGTAAAAGTAAAGTTGTAACATTGCCAGTAAATTTCCGGTAAGATGTGTGAACACATAAGTATGATTATGGAAACTGTCCTTCAAACCTTGTCATGTTTTAAAACAACACTGCTTCTTGTGTGAATGACACTCATTAATTTACTGGTAAATCATTCTGGTAATTTACCAGTGTCTTTCACACAGTAATTCTATCATCATTCAATTAACAGTTCTTCCCAGCGAAGCTAATTTTTTTACCCTTTAAGCAAAAAATCAGAAAACACAAGGAGACAAAAGATGTCAAGGAGACTTAACGTGTCTCAAGTCCAGTTCTCTAACCTCCATGAGGCCAGCAACTCCAGGATCCAGCGTGCTGACCATGTGGACGTTTGGGGTTGAGGTGGAACGATGCCTCTGGAGGGACAGTCCATCCTCTCCTCGCATTACGTAGCGGAAGGTGCCAGGAGACAGCAGCTCATCTCTACAAACAATTTTGTACAAACTCTACATTTCTTTTGCCAGTAAACAAAGTGTATGTTGAGTTATGTATACGTATAGGTTAAGTACCTATACATGTATAAGTTCAAACGTACCCAGAAGGTTCTGAGGTTAACGATATGTCCGGTATGGTGGTTATGGCATTATCTGGCATTATCAATATAGGAATCTGAGGGTAATCATCTGTACTGCGATCGCACCTGAGGGCAACAACACAACTCTGTAAATAAAATGATGACAAATGCACACAGCAAACAATGTGAATTGTGAAACACACACCGTTTCATCATGGTGTCCATGTCCACACACACAGTGGGGACTTTACTGCTGCAGTGCTGGTGAAATTTATACCCACACGTCTGACATCTAAAGCCGTTGAACAAAAACTTGTGGCAGAAGTCACAGTATGCTAACTTAAAGAAGGTTTTACGAACCTGCGGAAACAAGACGATACAGAGTTGTTTATTCAAATCTCCAGCTGATAAAATACACAATTAAATGTTCCACAATCGCTGCACAGAACTCAGTGTGGGTTCAGTATTGACTCAGCATTTGTCAGTATTTTTAAAATGAATCATATGGCTTTAACAAAGAACATGATTACCAACACTGCATGATTAGTCCACATACAACACACAGAACTGATCTCACATGGTTTTTGGTACACACAGCTCTAAAGAAAACCTAAAGAGCCTAGAAATGAGAACTGAGCTTCCCTTACATGCAGACCATGATTTTATTGCGCAAGTACACTTACGAAGTTGTGCATGGTAAGAGGAACATCATCCAGCACCTCGACCAGAAGCTCCTCCCCCACGAGGGGCGTGATGTCAGTGTTCCATTCCGTAAGCCTCTTACGACTGGCCAAAAAAGGAAAAAACAACAAACAAAATTTACACACCAGCTTCACTTAAAAGAGACACTGTCATTTTAGGTTGCCGTGTCCACTAGGCTGTATTTATGGAGACCCACCCTTCCAGAAGACGAAAGACAGCGCAGCAGTCCTGGCTGAGGCCTCTGACTTTCAGGGCCTTGTCTAGACTATCGTAGACGGTCTGTCCAGGCCGGACGTTCACCTGAATACAGTCACACAACGGTCACTGGAACGGAATCATAAACAGCGTGAATATGAATTCAAAAGCATTTTGTTTAGCCCCTGGAACCTCACCACTGTCCGCTGCTTGTTCGGGAGGTAGACGCGGATGGTGCCCCCACCTCGGGGCATGTCTTCCGGGCTGGTTTCCCCCGAGGAACAGGAGGAGGTGGACGACATGGTGTCTCCAAAGGGGCAGTGAGGGACTGGCAGCACTGAGACTCAGTCAGCCGCAAGAAAGATTCACACACCAGGGCAAAGCAGGAGGGAGCCCTCATCTGGAGCCTGGGGGTATTGATATTGCTTTTTAAGGACTACAACAAACAACTAAAAAGGAACTACAGGTCTCTTCTTCTGGGGTTCTGAACAAACTCTGCCTTAAATTAATGACATTTCCAGACATTGTGCATTAGGCGGCTAGCTAATTACCTAATACACTGGGAACTTAACAGTTTTTTTAAATAGATACAGCGATGTAGAATAAAGGTAAAATTATGTGTATAATATAATCCATTTTTTTTAAAAGAATACATGTACATCTATTTTAGTGCAAATACATAAGGGGAACACAGTCAGACATGTAGCAGAGACGTTATGTGTGTAAATGGGATATCTGACGTATTCAAATCACCTTAAACCAAAATTAAAGCACCACAGCTACAAATCAAACACATCCAGGGGTTTGTCCAAGAGCTGATCACCTCATAGACAACATTAATCCTTAAAATAAACAACAGTGGCACACCCTTAACCATGGCATTAATAATTCAAAGATCAGAAAAAATCTGCCTGCATGGCCATTTAAAATTACATTACTCTGCCATGCCAAAAAGCTAACTGATAACTTAGAACCACAAGCCAGTGGAACAATAAGAGCCTAAATAAATACTTGGACTCCTTTCTACAGCGGTACTGTAACAAGGCCAATATGAAGCAGGGGGAAAAATCAATGCAAATTGACTTTTTCCTTCACATACAAGAATCTACTCCAAATGCAAGAATCTACGGATGCTATAGAAATTCGTTTTACCATCATGATCTATAGGTAAATACTACTAATTCAAGTCTAACAGCTATTATACTTTGAACTTAAGCTAATTTAATAGAGACATGTTGGAACAAGCATTACACTCTGTACTGTACATGAATGCAGGCCAATGTAATAAATGATCCACTATTTATTTCCCCCCTTTTAGGTTTATATGCGTCGGATTTCAGTCCAAATCCACTTTAACACGCCAGACTGGGACCGACAGACACCATTTGAAAACGATACATATTTATGTGCCAATTGTACATGTTTTATTAGCATGTTAATAGACATCTTTCATACAGCGTCCTTTGGTCAAGTGAACAGTCAAGCGAACATACGTGAGCAACACCAAAACAGTTCGTGTTACATCTGCAGAAACCGAGAGGGAATAATAAAGATGTTTTATACAAACAACTCCCATAGAGAAACCACTAAACCAGAGGTCTGCAGCCAAGATGAACTGGCCGCGTTAACTGGTATCTGTTCTGTTACTGTCACTGGCTATATTGACCAGGTTATAAGTCAATATATATGATGAAAGCACATTTTCCCATAACACAACACTGGTTATATACAGATCCTTAAGGTGCCTTTTTCGTGCTAACGGAGGGAATGCTGCTATCATGAGGCGGAAAGGGATTAGACGACTAGCTCCTAGCTAGCTAACGTTGCTAGTGCTGACCAACCCTCTGTTTAGAAATGTAAACCCGCCTCAATGCGTTTTTTAGGCTCGGTGTTCATGAATGACAACCAGTTACAGCCGTGGCAATATCTAAGCCGGTCGTTAGCAGAAGTCGCTTTGATTTTTTGCCCCAGAGTAAATACTCACCTGAGGCCGCCATCTTGAATTCTCTCAGTCTCAAGTCGGATCAGCGAAAATTTTCAGGGAAAGCGGAACATCGAAACCGCGGGTTCTGATTGGACGAGAACTGTGGCTCGCGGCGCTGATTGGTCGCCTATTGTATTACTTTGAAGCAAGGGAATGAAAAAGGGGCGTGTCCTGCGAGTCACGAATCCAAAGGTTTTTATAAGGATTAAAAAAAACTACACGACTGTCAAAGACACACAAATTGTTTGAAATGTACCCATTTAATGGGTATGATATATTATATTATATTTAATGGCTTATTAGAGGTAGTTAAAATGGTTACACTTAAGTGCAAACTGCTTTGAAAACTACCAACACTGCAAATGCAAATATGGCACAATGAGAACATGTAGTATGCAAAGAGAAAAATGTGTTTAATGTCCAGTTATTGGAGATCTGTCAATAAGTAAACAAAATTAAACTCTGTCTGCAATATTTACTATATTTCTCCCCATTCTTTCAGTTTTAAATAATAAAATAATAAAAAAGATGTAAAATAACAGTGCAGGGGGATTTCACTTTCAATGTCACTTTTAACGTTACATAGCATTTCATCGGGGGCCACCTTCTGCATAACTCAGTTGTATAGCTGAAGTTTCACCTTTTAAAGTCCATTTGTCCTCCTGTTTTTTTCTGCAAAGATATTCCTCAGTCTCATCTTAAGTGCAATCCAGCAATAAATACAAAAACAGTGAATACACTGCCATTATACAGTTACTAACTGTAGAGAAAAAAACCTGCAAACAACCAAATTGCAACCTTTTAGTCTATAAAACAATATGCTTAGGCCGTTTTCCTGCTTTTTTTAAAGTTTAACTAACAAAATTTAACTCTTATCAGCACCTCTTATCAGGGAGGGGATGTTTAAATACACAAAAGCATTTTAGACAGCAGCTTATAGTTGTAATACAAATCCAACTTGAGCACAAAACAATGTGAAAAACTAGCATTGACTGACTTTACTTTAAATAACGTTGCCTAAATGGAACATGAAAAACTCACATTATTAGATTTTAATTGCTTTATTAAATTTAATCTAAGCTTTATTAAATTGGACATTGGAAAAAAACTACTACTTACCATGTTAAAGATTTACACATGCCAATGGCCTACCATTTACAACAACTGTAATAAAATCCTCTTATCAATGATTATGACAAAATAACTCACTATTTCAAAATAAAGGTTCCTGACTTGACAATTAATGTGTCCAATTAAATTAGTTTAGGTCAACACAACATTTAATATATATATTATATATTAATATATTAATTGTATCTATATTACGATACAATTGTAAAAAACAAGTTGTATTTATCTGCTATTCTGCTTTGAAATTCTGACAGTCTTGTGCCCTTAAAAAAAAGATAAGGCATACAAAAAAGGAAAAAGTAAACTTAGACCTTACTTTAGACCTTACTAGTTCCTGTTAGTTGTACTTGTGGCTAGTTATTTCCTGTGTGCATTTCCTCATTTCAGTGATAAAAGCAGTATACCCTTACAGACTCCAGATACTGCCAGCCTTCTGCAACAATGAATCTATTACCAGCATTTATACTGCTAATCCTAACAGGTAAGATCAATACATGCATAAATGTAGCCCTTATCAAATAAGATTATCTGCTAAGGACTGTTGTTTTCAATGTAAGTTAAAAAAAAAGATGCTAAATATATAAATCAACACAATATTAAATTAAAGGGGATAAGCATTAACTTGAAAATCTAAACTCAACAAAAACTTGCTCCACAGGACAAAGCGGCTCTTCACATGTACAGGAACTCATCTGCCCATATGAAGCTATGAATAGATCTCAGACCAGAATATGGTGCAAAAGAGATGCGCAAGATGAGAACTGCTGTACAGGGTTTGCGTTCAGCCCAAACGTGGATAAACTGGAAGATGGTCAAATAAATGTTAAGGATGATGGAAAGTCTTTCACTGTGTCTGTTCAAACACTGACACAAGGAGATGGAATGTACTGGTGTGGGTTGATGGCTGATGACAAGACTATCGTTAAACTGGCGGAGGATTACTTTTACAGTATGTTAAATGACAATTTCATTTTAGAGTTTAATTGGTTATTATACTTTTTATAGTTATTGTACAATTACTATTCATATTTCTTATTATTTAAAAATGATTATTTATTATTATTAGTTATTATTATTTAAAAAATGTTATATACAAATTATATATATTTAAACAACAATGTAATGCGTATTTAATATAATTCTGAAAACTCTCATGTCTGTTGCAGCTTCACTAAATTATTCCTGGGCAATCCTCCGTTGGATTATATTTGTTTTGCTTTGTCTGACGTTCATTTCAATTTTCATTTATTCAAACAGTGAGTGATCACACGCACCCCTTGTTTATCATGACATCCTAGAGCAAAACAACTTATAAAGCTTCAGTAAATTTTGAGATTAGTCTACTTTAAAAGTATTTGCTAACCATAGATCATTTTTGTTTTTGTTTAAATTAGGGAAATATAAGGATGAAAAGGTAAGAGTCATTTTAATCAATCATCTTAAAGTCTTTCTTGCCTACAGTTGGAAAATCAATATTTTAAAAGATATTTCAGCTGAAATCTTCCATTTCACAGAACATATATGAAGACATTGTGATGAAGCGTGTGAAAGAATAAAGCAGCTTCAGAATGAAATAAACTTGTGTGTGTGATGTGGCCTCAGTGTCAGATGAGAATATAATTAAATTGTACTTAAAACTGCAGATACCTTTCTTAGTTGTTTTATATCTCATTATAACATTCACAAAAAGTAAAATTTATGTGACATTTAAACTGCTGCCTTCTTAAATAAAAATTCTATCTTAAATGTGGAATTTGTTGGAGTTAAAGAAATGTGCAACTTAAAAGCGCTAATGTTGAATATTATTTACATCCCAGATAATAACACAACACAATGTGAGTATAAGATACTCACATTATATATATATTATCTATCTATAGATAATATATATATATATTTTGCACATTGACTGCATCAAAGACTGTGGATTTAATGCGTGTCCGTGAAATAAAATGCTTTATTTCTTTTTATTGTCTGTCCATTAAATAAACAAAACAAAAAATGTATAGAACAGAATAAAACAAAAACATTCAGGTATTTTTGGATTGAATTTAGTTCTCAACCAACGATGACATTTACTGTATATGAATATTCTTTTCACTGACAAGTAATCATTCCAAATTAAAAAAAAGTCATTTGACAAATAATGCACAATAGCTCTTTCTGTAATTCACTGTCACCCAAACTCAACAGGACAAAAACAGATGGAGTGCAAAAATTTAAACTGTTAAATTTTAAACAAATAAAAAGGAAGAACAAAACTTTGCATAATTTACACAGTACTTTTTGTTACCGTATTTAAGAACACATATTATTGGCCTCCTTCTGCTCATTAACATTAAAGTCCAGTGTAGCGTTATAGAAACCTAGTCACTTTTAAGTCATTTCCTTTTTGAAAGAACATGATCACAATCTGCTGTCATATCTGCCACCCTAGGAAGAATGTGAAGCATTTATTTACCACATCTGCACTACTTTACCCATTCAAAGTTCCATTACGTTCGTAAGTTAAAAACAAAAATAAATGGGCAAGACAAATGATCCTACTCTGAAATACAGTATATTTATTTCAAACACTAAACACACAGCCGAACTACACGAAGACAAGCTCTCAGAACATTCACTGAGCATAAATACCAATTCATATACAAGGCAACTAATAAAGCAATTAAAACCTTTGAAAACAATTGTTTTGGAGTGGTTTACTTTGGAATTGTGTTCCAAAGATGACAGAAATGTAGAAAACATACAAAACGATGTAAACAGTAAGAAAACACAAGGTTATGATTACGTGACGATTTCTATTCATCTGAAAAATATAAAGGCTGTATATCATGCAAGATGTAGCATTTGCATGGCTTTTCCATTTATTGCAGTTGGAGCCCAAGTTCCCGCCCATAGCCCCACCCCTTACCACTCCATTTATGGAAGGTGGGCTGAGTGTTGGTGGCAAATGGAAAACCAGTGTGCAATATTCTTAAATTTGACAGTAAATGAACGCAACTGTCAGTCAGATCACAGTCATGTTGGGCTGCCAAGAAAAGCATTTGTTGTTTTCAGCAAGGCTTGTTTTTTTGTTTTATTACAAGCTTGTGGTACCAATGCACAACTATTTCATTAGCAGAAACATGTGTACAGCTGAGCAATTATAGCTCCTCATAGTCGCCCTCCTCTCTTTGTACCGAACCGTCTTCACCAGCCAGAAAAGCTTCGAGATCATCAGTTTTCTTGCTTCTGGATTTTTTCTTTTTCTTCTCCTTCTCATCCCCGGTTCCTCCAGCCTCGTCTCTTTCTTTTTTCTTGTGTTTGTGTTTCTTCTTGCTGTTTTTGTCATCCTCCTGAGATGAAATATGAGGTTAGACAAAACAGGACAGCGTAACTGCTTTTATGAGCGACTATCAGTAAACACAAAAACTCACCTCTTTGCTCTTCTTTTTCTTTTTCTTCTTTTCCTTGGAATGCTTGCTTTCTTTTTCTGCAGGAAGATAAAGGAAGATAAACAACACTTACATAATCTCATTTAAACACAAAACTGGACGTTGCTGTTGGAGGAATAGCTGTGCTGTTATTCAATACAACATGTGATACATTTTTGCTCCTGTTCCTAATAGCAGGAAAAAAATATTCCTGTAACTTGCCATCTTGCTCCTCGCTGCTATCTTTGCTCTTGACCGACTTCTCTTCGAACCCCAGGCCAAAGAGGTCACCGTCGTTGTTGCTTTTAAAGGACAGTACAGTAGGTTTCAAGGGCTCAGGGATCTTGGGTGTGCTGATGTCATCATCAGACAGATCAGGAAAATCATCTCTGACTGGAAAAGATTCCTTCACAAAACAAGATGTTGGTTATTCAAACCCTCAATCTGTAAAGCATCCAGTCAAATCACTGAAACATCAACTACCTTAGTCACTTTCTGCTTGATTTCTTCCTCACTTTCGAAATCAGGGTCGTCCATAACAAACGAAAGCATCTGCTTGGCCACAGGTACATCTGGGTCTGTGTCAGAGGACTCAGCCTGAGCCGGTTCCTCTTTCGGGTTTACCAGTTGTGTTTGTGGCTTTGGGGCGGCTCCTGGTTCTGATGCAGCTTGCAGAAGTTCAGTAGTGTGTACTGGAACAGGACTAAGCATGGAAGCCTCTGTGTTCTGAATGCTGATGTTGCCCTGGATCAACGGCTCTGGGTTTACAGGTTTTGGTTTGTCCTCCAGTGATAATGAACCCAAAGCGGCCCTAAGTGACAAATCAATAATGGAGTTGCCATGAAAACATGACTTTCAGTTTTGCAAGAATAATTTTCATGTAATTGTTTATTTTTAAGTGGTACAGCATTGCTTTAGCAGTGCAAGCGTTGTTTGCATTGCACTAGCAGCATAAAGGTTGTGGGTTCGATTCCCAGGGAACACACATTCTGATCAAATGTGTCAATTGCTTGACTGCACTACAAGTAACTGTGGATTAAAGGTTCTGGCAAATGCATACATTTAAATGTAAAATTTAGAAACCCCATCAGCTAACTTTTCTCATTTTAACTCATCAGTATATCTTCATAAGATATATTGAAGAGGTAATGAGGTATTGAAGATCTACCACTTCATGCAGTGCTTACAGGTGTTTGTGAGGTTCCAGGTCAAGATCTTCATCATGAGCTACAGTTGGTTTTGGACCCTCCTCATCACTGGAAATGGTGATATCCAAGTTTCTATTGGTAACAGATGGTCTGGGCGCAAGTTCTGCATCATCCGGGTCCAAATCATCCTGGAACCCAGCAACCATGGGGTTGCCTCCTCTTCCTTCCCCATCACTGAAATAAAAGCGGTACAAAGAACAAATTATAACAAATTATGTATTAAATTCATATCGTACAGCTGCTAAAAAAAATACAGAGTGAAACAACTGTGACAGTCCGTTTAAGAGTGAAAAGGAAAAAAAAACTTTTCTATTGAAATAATCAAGGTTATCAAAACAAGCAACAAAGTAAAGCTATTATGATCTTGCCTGTCACTGTCTGCATTGCCCGTAGCAGACGGCTGGTTATTCATAGCGTGTCTTGTATTAGAAGGCAGACTGTCCTCCAGGAAGCTTTTGTCTAGTCCCTCATCTGGCACAAAATCGTCCACACTCTGAACCGCAGGAGTAGCTGCTGAAGTCACTGGATCTACAAAACCCAAATGAGCGAAAGGTCACGTGATCTGAGGAAAGATCTAATATCTGCAGTCAATTCCTCACAATCACGCTCACAAAGTCTCCATTGATCAGCTCATGTTTTACCTACAGTATTAAATATGCATGTTTTCTTTACTTTTTCATTATTCTTGCCCCTTTAAACGGGTGAACAAACACTATTCATACCTCTGGAATGTACAAAGTCTTGTGATTTTCTACTGAACCACAATACACCCTTATGATCTTCACGAGTCCTAATCCTCTTTTTACATCTGTGTGGGTCTAGCTGGAGGAAAAACTCTCTGAGAGAGATTGTGTGTGTGTGTGTGTTTGTTAATTCAACTCAGCCTCAAAGTCTCTTTTAGAATTCTTAGTGTTGGGTCAATCCTTAAAGTAACTGATGACATTTTAAGTGGAAAATCAGCAAATTTGGCTGCGTTTTCTTAAAAAATAAATCTAGAAAATACATTGAAATAAAACTATGAGGTTCTATTTTTTAAACAGAACCTGGAACATTTTATCCATACAGAAAACATCAAAACATTCACCTTCCCTTGACATAATGAAGAGACAAGCATCACAAACTCCACAGCATTAAAACTCACCCTGGGCGACTTCTGGAGTTTCCTGAGTGGAAGCCGAGCCAAAGAGCCTGGAAATGAAGCTGCGTTTCTGGGTTTGAGGAGCAGACGCCTGGGCTGGAGCAGAGACAGCAGGGCCGGGGTGAGCAGGGGAAGGGGAGGGAGTGCATGCAGGAGCTTGGGTTGAGGAACGAAGGGGAGGAGGAGGGGATGAAGAGGGCGATGGAGGCTTCACGGTCTGGGAGGGAATGGGAGGCTGCTGAGGACTACAGGGGCTGGAGCTGCTGGTGGAACAACCACTCTGAGGAACGATGGGAGACTGAGAGCCTGAGGAGGGACTCTGTCCGTTAGCAGGGCCGGGAGAGCTGTAGCCTTTCCCACGAGAGTCATTCATTTCCAGGAAACTGAAAGTTATAACATTCAGTCAAACAGCACTGTACAGACTGTGAATGCTAACGCTAGATTAGCAATGCAGACATTACCATAATCTAAAACCGTCCTACATAATGCCCACACACAGTGTAGCTATTGTGAAGGGCCGTAGGTGGATTTTCATGGCATGTTGCTGATGTTTGAAACTGAATGTCAAGCCGACGTGCGTTTGGTGTGTTTTAAGATCTTACATGTCATAGTTCTGGTCTTCGGTCTCCTGCTGGACTGTTAGCTCCTCCAGTGTAGCGTCAATGTCCAACTGATTGGTCTCCAGTTGGCGTAACAGAGTCTCTCTCTGTGAGGGTCACATTAGAATTTACAATGAGAGGCTGACAAGTTCCTTCATAGCTGTTTCTTTTAAGCTGTAATTACTGTAGTAATGGAAACAATAACTGCAGGGTAGTACAGGAACAGCATAGCACAAATGACAGAGCATTGCGCTAGCAGCACAAAGGTTGTGGGTTCAATTCTCATGGAACACACGCTGATGAAATGTATACACTGAATGCAGCGTAAGTCGCTTCGATAAAAGCCAAATGCATAAATGTAAAAGTAGTAACTAGTTTAAAAAAGCAAGTTAGAAGAAGCTAAGTGAGACACCTGGTCTCATTTTTGCTGGTCACATGACAGCCCAAAAACTATTATTAATCCCAGGATGTTAGAATGACTATTATTACTAATATGTATTCTGGGGCCTGGTTGACTTCTCATTGTTTTTTATGAGCTTGAATAAGTGTTTAACATTACAGTGACTATCTAAGAACAACATTAACCCTCTCTCACCTGAAGCTGCAAGAACGGAATGTTGAAAAATCGGTGCAAGTATTTCAACCCGAAGCCATTCTTCATAGAAGATTCAGCATAATGGATGTAAGAGGAACCAAGGGGTCTAAAGAACCATGGAGACACCAGTGATATAGAAGAACGTAAGAACACAAGTCATGTGCAAACCTGATTTGACACAAACCTTACATTTGACACTATCCCAATTTAAGATGTTAAACAAACAATTTGAAAAGAGTTGAGAATTGAAAATAATTGAAAATGGATGCATTTTTAAGTGCAAAAGAGTGAAAAATGATGTACAAGTGATCAGACCTGTTAAGGCCAGCAATAAAGTCACGAATATCATCAGGCAAAACGACTCTGTGTTCTCCCATGTCCCGATAATTTCCCAGCACACACACTGGCACATGTGTGGGCACCTTAGGCAGCTCCCGTAGGATGTAATTATAAGTCCTAGAAAAAACATTCTGTGTGTTATTTGTACTTCTGTACAGTTCCACCATTCATTGTGTTTTCATAATATTAGTTTGATCATCTTAATCTGTTTAGATGATCTATCGAGCTCCATGACTGGACACAGTCTGTAACAGTTTACAGGTGAATAACAGCTAGTAGGATCTCAAGTGTCAAACAGTGTCTTCAAGTGTCAAGTGTCAAACAGTGTCTTCACCAACCTACCCCTGCCTGATTTATACCCACCTACTCCTGCCTGGTTCTTACCCACCTACCCCTGCCTGGTTTTTACCCACCTACCCCTGCCTGGTCTTCACCTACCACTGCTTGGTGATGTCAAACATCATGATCACCCCGTTGCAGTTCTTATACACATCCAGAAACTCAGCATCCAGGGCCATTTCACTCTCCGTCTGCTAATGGAACACAAACACAAAGGTAAACACACAAATTCCCCCAATAATGAAAGCAGTTTCTTACATGACAACACAAACTAACCAAGTAACTACAGTATCAGATTACTATCAGTATTGAATTTACCTCTTGAGGTTCATTTTCCAACTTCAAGGCATCACCTTTCTTTTTCCCCTTGCCTACAGGACGACACACCCAGAGTAAATACAGTAAATATGAATCAAACCTCAACATAGATTAAAACATTTGAATAAACTTGATGCTGGTAACTTCAAGAACAGCACGAACATTTGTAGGTTTCTCTTCCACACAAAATCGATTCAAACATACTTATTAAGAACTGACGTTCTGCAGAGCCTTGTTAGCTAACAATCTATCTTCTAGAAAATCTATCTAGATTTTACAGTTTTATTTCTGTAGATGTGATGCTAGACACGTGTAGTTCTGCCACTCACACAAAACGTTTCCACATCATTTTAAGAAACACATAAGCCATAAACCACCATGAACAAGCAAGTCACAGCCTAGTGTCTACAATCTATGGAGTTTCTCACCTACACCTTCAGGAAGGGGGATTTTTTGGCCTGGTTGGATAGCAGGTAAGAAAAATACCATTAATATAAATGACTGGGAGCAAGATGGGTGAAATGGCTTCATGAATGACTATTAGAATGAGATGGAGTAACAATGGAACAATGGCATGCGGTTCCAGTATCCCAAATAACACATATAACAGTAAAGAACTAGATACAAAGGAAATCACTTTAACCAAACTAGTGGAAACTAACCTTTATCTACCACGTCCCAAACCTCCACCTTCACCACGTCATCGGTCGCTGAAGAGAAATGAGACAGAAATGAGTTGCTGTTCTGGAGGACTGATTAATGTGTTTACATATGAATGCTAAATCAAATTAGCTTCTTAAAAGTACACTACCAACTGCTAATGTCAACAAAATGACATTGACATTATAATTCTGTTATGAGTTATGAATGTTATCAGGACTTATTTCCTTTATAAACGAACGTGTTAAAAATAGTCTGTTTTGAACACAATCATTACCATGCTTTGTTTTTCCAGGTAACAAGTACAGCCAAGCCTGCTATTAAAGTCAAATCTTAAATTACAGTGAACGTGTTACTTCATGTTATTCTAAGGAAAAAGCTTTTGATAGATCTATATAAACAGATAAAAAAACACTCTAGCTACAGGCTATTCAAAGGTATCAATCTATCTGTCTAATATCAATCTATCTGTCTCTATATGTCTAATCTATTCATACGTGTTCTATCTGAGTCTATTACCTTGATGTAAAGCTATTTTGACATAAACAAGCATAAACAGAAAGAAAACATTAGATAACAAGGTCATTTTTCTTTTCAAATCAAAGTGCACAGGTGCGTTTCAGCCAGCATGGATTTCAATATTAGTAAGATCTATCTACCACAAACAGCTGCGATTTTCATAAGATAAAGACTCTTACTTTTGTAATTCCAGTGAATGCTAGTGACCTGGATCTCCTGGGTGGGAATGTACTCTTCCTGAAACTTCTTACCCTGCAGCCGATGCCACAGGGTGCTTTTTCCTGTGTTTCTGTCTCCCCTGATGACTATTTTCACTGTAGTGCAGAAAGAAAATAAAGTGCGTGTTAGAACGTGTGATAACAGCTTTATCTCCAGCGCACATATTGCCCAGAGGCTCGGGTAACATTGTGACACACTGACTTGATTTGTTACAACACGTTGCGTAATGCTTTGATTCATGCATTTTCTTCTTAATACGTGAGGTACAACAAAATAAAATGTGATCACTTGAAAGCGGGCTTATTAAAGTTTAGTTTTATTCACATTTTAATTAGAACTTACTTTTATATTTTTTGTTTTCATGCTAGTTTCAGCTTTCAATTTTGTTTTGTTACTGTGGCAGTCAATGTTATTTTTACTACTGCTATATACGTTTATTTTTTATTTGTGACATTTTGCAAACAATATTTATGGCCATATTTCATTTGTTTTCAGTAAACACAGTTTTAGTTGGAGTAAATCCTGTTTGTAAGAAACTCAGGTGACTGATCAGGTGCCGTGTGACTTACTGTTGTACTGAACCCCTTTGGCAAATCTTCTCTGCAGACTCTGGTTCATGGACTGTAGCCCAGCAGGAATATTCTTATCCTTTACTTGACCAGCTGGTTCAGATCCAACCAGCTTCTTTAAAGCAGAAAACATCTTGACTTTGTTTCTTGACGTGTGTTGAATAAATATAAATGTTCTTCTCTCAAATAGGCCTCTATGGTGTTCCCTGTTTATCTGTCTGTGGGTGGACGCTTTTCTTGCAAAGCACATTAATCATTGTTATGTTTGTTTGAACAGAGTCCTTCTCTTGCAAAGCATAACATCTCAAATGTTCTGGATATACTCAGATCTTAATCTCTGGATCCTTTGCTACAGAATAACACAGTTCAGCATCACAAAGATCCTCATTCAAGCAGATTCTGTGGGAATAACGTAAAGAAAAACAGCAATTACTTTAAAATCTTACAGTGCATTATATTGGTAGGACTTAAAAGTGCCTTTCATGGCATAGGTTGGTATGCTGCAGTTAACTGCAGTAACCCTAATTTGTGGTGACGTTTGTCAGCTACCCACGTAGGCAGCATTTTTGGGCATCTTACGAGGCCCAAAGATGATGCCTAGCTAGTCAACTCAGTAGGTTTTTGAGCCACAGCCAGACATTACAGCATAACGTTACTAGATACACACGTATCGTCACGTGTTAATCGATCATTTGCATTGTATGCCTTAATAAAGACTTATCTTTGTAAAGCTTTTAAAACCATTTTAACTAACCTTAAACGCAGTAATGTCGCTACCTTGCAAGTCACATATCTGACAGCTACCTCCACATACTAGCCTGCTAACGCGGAACTGACAACCGTGCATCAAACAGACCGATGATGTCTTTATACTTACAAAGATATTGAAACCTATACCGGACAAAATAAATGGTTAGATCCAGCGCTTCCTATATCATAGTCTTCCTCACGGCACATACTACAGCTGTACACAGCTTATGAATAATGAAATCATGGTAATGTTGCTCCCTGAATTGGTGAAGTCCGCTGTGGCGGCGCTCACGGTCAACGCATTTCAAAATAAAAGTCCTTCCCGTTATCCAAGATTTCATGCATTTTTATTTTTAGACCGCAAAATCAGATTCATGTTTATTTAATAACATATCGAGCTTTGCTTAAACATTTTCGTTTGCAACAAACGATTACATTCACCCATTCTTATTATGTGAAAAATATTATAATACAAAAACTGCATTTTGTAATTTACACAATTTATGGTCTGATACTAAAGCAAATCAAAATGTTAAAATATTTGCAATCTTTATTTAACATTCGTTTATTTAAAATGGCAGGAGGTACACAAATACACAGGTTAGATGTCTAAGATACGTCCATGTAAAATCTCTTAATTGTTTTGTTCTTGTATTTAGAAACATTAAATGTTGAGAAACAACATCAGTGCCTCACCAAACCACCAAACACCAAATTTACCAAGAACTTTTTAATCAAAAGTAATTGTGAACAATTGAACTGAATGGAGCTACATATGAACTTCCTGTCGTTTATCTCTGCGTGTTCCTTGTCCTCTGGCACTCAGTACCCAGTGTTCTTAATGGTGATTTTCTGAGCCGACTCAATCTTATAGTCTTTGATGCCTGAGGAGAAACACAAAGCAACAACAGTCAAGACAGACTAGGACCATGCAGCCAAGAGTCAAACAAAGATTACTTACTTTATTTATGAATAATGTTTTATAGAATATACCATAAATATGTAAAATGTCTCACCTTGTGTCAGCGAGGTGCTATCTGAAGAAAGATGCCAGTATCTACGATCAGTTTGACGTGCTTGTTCATCATTCACCACACTGAGGAACGGCCCCCATAAGCTCTCCTCTGTTTTAAACCTGTGATGCAGAGAGACTTTATAAAAGTAATGCACCAAAATAAAATATTTTCACAATATACTTCAAATAAATCCATTAGGCTAAGTGTGGAAACAAACAATGGCCCATCCTAACTCACGTGAAACCGGTTTGCTTGTCTTGGAGAAGGTTGAGGGCTTCAAACAGCGAGGAGCCACTGGGCACATCAACAGAAAACTCAGACACTTTACCGCTTGATTTAATTATCTCCACCACTAGAGACACTTTCCTCTGACTCGGCAGAACTTCTACGTCAGAGGCGGCATCCGGAACAAGAGTGTCTGAATCAAAGACATTTAACCCATGAGAATAGAAACACACTATACAATCCAATTAAGATCATACATGAATCAGTTCATCAATGCATCAATTATGCTCATCTTTATTCGTATATAATATTTCAGGACTTTACAATAAGGTTCCATTTCTTAACCTAACCAAGAACTAAGAATTGCATTTTAAAATCAAACTTTTATCTGTTGAAATTAATGTATGCACAACTAATAACATAAATTACTGGATTTGACTAACATTATAAAAGAGTTAAAGTGTATTGTTAATTGTCCATGTTATGCAATAAATAATGTTAACGCATGGAACCTTTTTGTAAATTATTTTTTTAAAGAAACTTGTTGTCTGTTTCTTGCATTTAAATGATTTTTTAGTTGCTTAGATATTGCAGTATTTAGCTGTAGCCTTTATCTCTGACAGAACCTTAAGTTTGCCAACATGTTAGTTGTTTGGAGGACTTTATCAAGATCACAGCTGTTGTACGTACCGTCCTCATTACGACACTCTTTGCTCTTCAGATGGAGGTAAGAGTGTTGCTGCAGGGCAGGCAGGACCTGCGAGATGGCCATGGGGTTATGATACGTTCCTTTTCTAGCATCCGCCCTTAAAGCCTCCACAGCAGTACCACACTCATTCATCTGACTGCCCATGGCCAACAGGGCCTACAAAACAGATACACCTGAGAATGTGCTTCATTGTATTCGTGAACATCAGTTTTGAATCATACCTGCACTGCCAGTCCAGTGCTGAACTCATTGCCCATGTGGCCATCAGTTCTTTGAGAGTCAAGAAGCCTCTGTTTGATGGTGGCAAGAGCCTTGTCCAGCTCCTCAGTATCCTTAACAGGAGTTTCCTCATTTTTCAGACACTGGAGGGCCATGCCTGCCATTGCGTGTGAGTCTGGGGGCATGATGGAGGAAGCAATTTTATCAACCCATAAAGCATAGGAGTGTCCCATCTGCCTGTTCCCAATATATCATGACTACCTGGGACATTGTAGGGCTTGTTCTGCATAAATTCATCAATGTACTTTATTAATGACTACTGAGGTAAAAACTAGATATTTTACTCACCCACACATAAGGAATCTCCATGTTTAATCAATCCGTGTTCCACAGCATGGATGAGCTTCTGGCTGACATGAGCATTAACTCTAATGCCACTCACACACAAAGCCAGAATACCGAGAGAGTACTGATAATAGTTTGTCTTTGGACGGTGACTGACTGCAAGAAAGGATAAACATTGCAGTTAGAACTACCACTGAAGGTCTTGTGAAACAAACAACACACTAGAGGTCTCCAACGAGGTCCACCGACCTGCAGTTAGCTTCAGCCCTAATTAAGCACACCTGAACCATCTAATCAAGATCTTTGGGACTTACAGAAACATCCAGTCAGGTGTGCTGGAGCAGGTTAAGCTATGTGGTCCTCCAGGAACATGGACTGGAGACCCCCGTACTAACTATTTATTCCATTGCTAACGTAAAAAGGAAGTAAAGTTCGAAAGCAATCTGTGCTCTTACAGGCAATGTTTTGCTTCTCTTCCTCCATCTCTCTCTTGAGGTGAATAAGGAGAGGTTCTGTCTCAGTACCAGTGAGGTGCAGGCTTTGAAGATCAAAGCAGGAGGACTTCAAAGCCAAGATGTACAGGGCAAGACGGCCAACCACCAACTCATTGTTTTTAAGAGATCTACATATTCAACATAAAACACAAATAAAAATTTTAAACTGAAGGAATCTTCTTATAACTATATACATACAACAATATATATGTTGTATAGGTTGATGTATAGGTATAGATATATACTGTATGTTATATATAGTGATATATGTTGTTGATAATTCAAGCTAAAAACCAATAAGCCTGTACTATATGAGGAAACTCTTCTCTGAAAGGGTGGGTTAAACACAAAATGCTCCATACTTCTCAAGATCATTATGAAATTCAGTCTTGAGGCGGTCGAGATGTTTGCTTTCCTTTGCCAGGTTATGGTGAGGCGAGAGCCGCAGGGCGATGTGCACGCTGGGGTTGGGAAGGTTTTCATGCACATCCACGGAGCGCAGCAGTTGTTTGTTGAGGGACAGGTAAAGTTCCTCGTGATCTGATGCTGAAGGATGATATAGAAGAATGGAGAGTGAAACATTGACATACACACATGCAGTAGCAATGATGTTATGGGCCGTTGTTGAAGGTGATGGGTCAGAAAAAACAATGTGCTGTAATGGACCTGTGATGGGCAGCTCACTGATTGGTTGGAGCTAAACTCTGCAGAAAAGTCATTCTAAGGATCTGAACACTTTTAGCTTTGGGTAAAGTCTATATATTGGACCTGAGAGAGGTGATCCATGACTACATGCAGACATACTTTACATACATTGCAACAGACTATTTTAATGACCGAGT
The DNA here is from genome assembly GCA_036877545.1 of Yasuhikotakia modesta. Taxonomy (NCBI): domain Eukaryota; kingdom Metazoa; phylum Chordata; class Actinopteri; order Cypriniformes; family Botiidae; genus Yasuhikotakia; species Yasuhikotakia modesta. The sequence continues at coordinate 76,678 of JBAJNP010000258.1, read as the reverse complement.
CAATGACCTTAAAAAAAAACTCTGTTTGTAATGTAAATCTGTGGCATTGCAGTTGCTCTATGTCCACTGCTGTCTCAGCAACAAAGGACACGGTGACATTTTCCAGCATTCCTTGCAACCCATAAAAATGCTTTTCACAAAATGAGAGGGCAAAGAACAAAGTGGAAAGAGTGCAAGTATTCTCTCAGCAAAACGTCTGCTGACAGGACAAAAGGAAATGACCCAATGAGCATAAAAAGGTTGAGAACAGCATAGTTTGCTATTATAAATGAGGAATAAGGGAGAACTTTACTTTGCAGTCCTGCTCTGTGTGTGTATCATGTATTTACAGCGTAACTGTGTAAATATTAGACATTAACTCTTAACTCTAAACCTAACCCATATTAAGTTAATGTAGTTACAGAATTTGTTGAATAAGTACAATGTAGTTTTGGCATTCAAACAAGCACACACAGTTTGATTAATACTATACATTACTATTACAATACTATTAATACTATACATTATAGTATTATCATCACTATAGTACCATAGTAATACAGTCACCAATATTTTCTATAAGGACACTGGGTTAGAAATAACAGTATTACGCAATGGCGGGGTTTCTCTCATTACAACACTAGATAATGTCATAAACACCGACAACAACTAGTAGAATAACAAGTATTAAGTATTAATGAAGACATTAAATACTTATACTGAGTCTTACCACAAAGTTTTCCAGCAGCAAGCGCAAGCAGCGCACCCACAAAAATGAGCGTCTCCTTCATGGTCTGATCTGACATTGAAAACAATACAGACGACCAGTTACGCGTTTCATGACAATAGCACATCATACAATATTACCAAACAACTTACAGTAAAAATCAAACGTTATATCATTAATATCAATRAYATTAATYATATAATATCAATAATATCGTTATATCAATAATATAATTATTACGATCATACTAGAAGTGCATCTTTCTTCAAAGTTTATGYTATTAAGTATTAACTACCTGTTTTGTAGTAATGTGAAGATGACCAACATGCGTAAAAAAGCTGTTTCTTACCTTTTTAAAGCTGAGTTACAGGACAGAACCAGCTGCTGAATCCGGCTAAACTGTGCAACTGACTTACATTTACAGTAAGAGGAGGAGTTTTAACTCATCTGTTAGTTACTTATCTACAGAGTCCGTACTTTTATATATATCGTCGTCTTGCGTTTTAAACAGCCACCATTTTGCATTTCTACTTATTTGTATTTAAACGTCTGTCAGCAAAAGCACTTTTCGTCTCTCCTTCCCTACGCCAGCATGTTTACTGTTATTGTAGTTCACTTCCGGTCAAAGAACTACAAAACGTAGCGACTACAAATCCCAGCAGCTCTCGCTTACGCACAAGTTCCAGAAAAGCGTCGTAAAATTCAGGCTCATGCAACTTGTCATGCCAACTGTCCGTAAGGATTTTTGCACGTTTTAGACACAATTGACACACAGTTTTGGGAGAACTGGTGAAGGTAAGCGCTGGTGTTGCTAATGGATGAAAGGACGGTTTGTTGTTTCATATGTTTGGGGGCGTATGACGGGAGGATGTTTCAAGCTTTATTCTAGTTTTATTCTGGCATTAAATGTCTTCCTGACGCGTTATTTTACATCGTGGATGTTAAGGTAAAAACTGTTGACTTCTACAGAGCATAACAGACGTGCATTTTCATGGCATGGCCTACAGTGAAGGAAATGCATACATTTAGTGAGTTGCTTAGCAGATACCCAGCTAACAGATGAGCCCTCAGTACCAGCCTATCGTTTTATTAAAGTTCTCTCAGTGTTATCAGAAACGTTATATCGTATGTCCTTAAAGTGTAATTGGACCATTTTAAATCGTTACAGAATTAAAGTTTTAATAATTTAATGAAACAAACTCTAAAATCTGGATGTTTTAAAACGTCCCTATTATTCAACTTTAATAATAGATTTATTTATTGTTTTTGCTATTTAATGGAAACGTTGGGGAAACGTTCATACAACCTAAAACTGCTCAAAACCCTAGATTCAGTTATTCAGCTACATGAACAATGCAACTATCCAGTGCTAGATATAGTAAGCAAACATTATATGCTTAAAAAATAAATCTTAGGGATTTGCTCTGTTTGTATAATAACATGGTATTTATCCTTATCATCACTTATTGAAAGTGAGTTTGAGGAAAGCTACTATTAAATAGTAACAGACAGCTGCAGAAGCTGTTCAGATGTGCAGAACTCTTGATTTATTTGTCTCTTTTCCAGGTTTGGTTCCATCTTCACTGCTCTGCTGTACCCTGATGTCTTCAGCTCATCTTCTGATGCGGGACAATGCAGAACAACAGATCAGGAAACAGTGAGCTGGAGTTCATAATGTTCTCCACACACACACACTTCAGCAACCCTGACCTGAGCACAATCAGTGGGCCAACCAGAGGTTCCCTTCATTTAACTGGTGGATCTATGTCAAACGCGTAAGTATCCTGTGTTCTCCTGTGGCTTTTGACCCATTGATGCTCATGATGAAAGACCTCAAGCTCGATGTTTCTCAACGTTTGTTTGTTCTTTTGAATTTTTAGGAGCTGGGAGAGAAGATGCATGAGGAAGCAGAGGAGAAGAACAGATGATGAGTGAGTGTATTCTCCACAGATGGATCTTCTGATGGATTAACTGTTGGAATTTCATAACCTTCTTTTTTTCGACAGAAGCTGCAGTCCAAAAAGGCGGAAGCTGATGGGAGATGATGATGTAACCCAGCATCCAGGTTCTAAAGCGAGCCACGGATGGTCGGTGAACTCCACCAATTCTTCTCCTTCTTCCGAGACCAGCACGGTTCAGCTGCAGACTGGATCCAGGGCAGAGCAGATGGGTGTGTCCTTCACAGCCTCACCTTCTCCATTACCCAGGGTTCACGCTGAGGGCTCTGGCATGGAGGTAGAGGCAGCACAGAGGAGACTGCAGGAGATAGAGGAGAGGTGAGGACATATTCAAGAACTTACTTCACAGACTAGGCTGCATAGCACATATTTGTCACTGTTCAGTCAATGTATCTGAGAAGATCCAAGTTTATATCACTTAAGATATTAGTATATATGCAGTTACATTATAAGAACAATACATCACAACCAATGCTCATAGTGTCATTGTTTAGATGGTAGATTTTAATGGCTGTCATTGTTTGTGTTCCAGGATAACTTTGGAAGATGACAGCGATGAAGAGGAACTGGATGTTGAACCAGCTCAGCGCCGGCCAGTCCTGGTGATGTCAGACAGCCTAAGGGAGGGGCTACAGCGGGGGATTGGAGACATTCTTCCTCATACAGTCACACAGTCAATGTGAGTGTATTACAACAGTTGGTATGTTAATGTTTCACTGTTGTAGTGAAATCTTGCCACATCTATAGCAAATGTTATTATAAATTCATACATTATAAAGAAGGACAGTGTCCCTTCGGTATAACAGTTTAAAGGCATATTAAACAGAATTCTTAAAGCATTTATCTGCATTTAGAATTGCATTTTAACTTAGAACTTATTGTTGTTTATATTTTATATATAGAGGATGTCAAAATCAAAGTTTATCAATGTGATTTAAAAAAAATTCCCTGTAAGGCATATTATTTCATTGACAAATATGATGTCATGTCCTTATAAAATGACTTATTCCTGACGTCTAAAACAAGTTAAACTGACATAATTGTGGGAAACAAACAGAAGCAGAAATGATCTCATCAGCAGGAAAGTGCCGGTTTACAGCAACAGCACTGAGCTCACTGTACAGGAATCCAGCGTTAAGCTCACGCTTCTTCGCTTGTGTCTGTAGGAATCACTCTTGTATGGAACTTGTGGTCTGGCGCCCCCCGGAGGACCCTCTTACTCAGAGGCTGAAAGACTCCCTGCAAAGACAGCAGCGCAAGCAGCTGTCAGTGAGCAGACAGACTCCCACTCCTGTACCAACGATCAGCAGCCCCCCGTCCCAACCCCGGTTCACAGGAACCAATGAACAAACGTTCAGCCCCCTGTTCAGCAGCCCTGCGGTCCTCAACTCTGGAGAAGAAGACATGGAGCTATAGAGGAACCTGTGAATAGTTTGTCTGACTCTTGATGTCCTGTGTTTGAATGCACACAATGAAGAATAAAGGGGAAAACATTTAGGTTTGACAATGGTCAGGTGAGATTTGCTTGTGCCATAGTTTGTTTGTTTAAAACTTCACTTTGGCCATTGGAAAACACTTTATGGTTGGGACCATATTTGCACTAGCATAAGTGAGAAGTGTCCTTTGTGAACATGGTAAGTGATGCTTTTTCTGCGGTACGTTGGTCAAGCGTGTAGTCACTGTTTCTTTGTCATTGCATAGATTTTGAGATTTCTGTTGGCTATTAATAGCACCATTAGCATCTCAACCCGGACACGTCACTCGTGTCTTTATACAGTTAATACTACTGCAGTGTATTAGTATTAGAAACAAATTCAGAAAAGCTGCCATGTTATTTGCATTTATTGCTAGCACCTATTATTTCTTGTAATCAGACAAGCCAAACCCTGTGACTTTTATTTTGATATTCATTTTGATGGCCATGTTGTTCTGATGGTGACAACAGAATATTTGATCAAACACAATGAGAGATTGTTGTTTGGACTGAATGTAATGCTAAAACTGTTCTGATCCTTACAGCTGGTATAACACATTTCTTTATATCTGCTATCTGTATTTTCTCACACCCTTAACAGACCAAAAAGTGATGCAATATATTGGTAGAGAGGAGACATGAAGATGCATGGGCCTAAACCTTTTAATCCATCTACTGGTTTTGGTTAATATTACCTTTAGTTTTTCTAACTAGGTAAAGAATGAACGGCACATATTGCCTGATCATTAGAAAACCGCTGTTATTAACTAAACAACAGAGAAGTAAAATCAAAATCCATTCGGCCTGTGGTTTTGACATGTTTTGCAGCTATTGTTATGTTTGCATTTGTGCAATTTTTGTGATTCATAGATTTTGACAAAGTCGAAATAAAAATGTGTAAATAGTTTTTGATTGTACCACACTACAGCAAAGCAAAGAAGCAAAGTTTTTCAATAAAATCTGGTTGTCTTTATATTTTTGTACTAATTATTAATGCATACAGAATGAAAGAAATGATTTAAAGATACTATGTTGCATAATTTTAGACATGACAATTACCACGATTAGTGCGACTTAAGAGAAAAGATGAGGTAACAAACACATCATGTCAAGCGCACAACACACAATTAAGATTAAATGACAGCTTGTGAACTGTGTTACGATACATCCGTTCATTTTACACTAAACCCTAACAGCAGCCGAGTTCATTTTTGACCTTTCACCTCCATTTCAGAACCATGTTCTGTCCTAGACACAGAACCTTGCTCATGAGTTCCACAAACGGAACTGGAGAAATTCCTTGTATTGTTTACCTTGTAAAATGACTGATGTAATAAATGAATTCTAGAACGAACGAGTTGTTAAGTAAAACGTTAACTGCAGATGGTTCTTGCTGGTAATCCACTTGTGTTACTGCTGCTGGGCTGAGGCAATCTGCCAATAAAATAAATGTTATAACCTAATTTTACATACTTAAATATTTACATATGCTAAATAATAATGTAAATATTGCATATTTATATATACATATAATAACATTATTTCATAAACAAATAAGTAAATTACCTAATACTCCAAACTACGATTATAGTCTGAAAAATGAAGGTCTTAGACATGTTGACGTACCAGATCCAGATAAGACCCTCCGAGGTTCCGGGTATCCCTGTCCCACTTCACTGGACCGGGGCAATGGGTCTGGCTCTCTGCCTGCTGCTGGGGAATGTGGTTCTGGAGGTGCTGCAGAAGCTCATATGAGGCCAGGCTCTTGGTACTTTGATAGTTGTGGAAATCTGGGCCACTTTGAAGAGCAGTAAAGAATGACTGGGATTCTCTGTAGTCTCTGTACTGCTACAGGGAGAGAGAAAAGCATGGGATTGTATTTGCTACAGGCTCTCCCACTGAAATAATGTATCAGAGGTCAACACATACAAAGTGTGTTGTCTGTTTATCTTTATTTGTTACCCATGTCAGATGTCTCATCTCATTCTCCAATCTCTCCAGTCTGATCTGCTGCTCAGCTTGAGGATTTGGGATTCTCCTGTTTTGGACAATGATGGTTAAGATTAGTAGTTAGTAGCTTAAACCAGTGATGTGGGTATTCCAACACAAGTAGTAAGTCTGTGGTAATTGACAGTATATGACAGATGCTGTTGATAAAGTTAAAATTATAACGTTTAACTCATTGCTTTACAATCTGTCATAAACGTTGGGAAAGAATTTTATGCCAATATGTTTTATTACACTCAGGAACAGGTTTTTATGCTGAATTTTACAGCCTTATAAAAATCTGCTATGTCAATCTGACCCCAGTAAATCTGTGTGTGTGTGTGAGACCTCTCCAGTTCTGCTCTGAGCTGCAACTCAAATTTGCGTGCAAATCTTGCAGTGGTTTTGTCTTTCCACTCGGCCATGTTTTTCTGCATGTGCCGCAACTCATCATCTCTGTCCTGCAGCTGCCTGCGCAAACGTGTAAACAGTTCATCTGTACCATTGCCGTCCATGTACTGCTGCGCTTTAGACAGGCTGTTCATTTCCTCCATGTGTTCCTAAAAATTACACACAATTAAACACAACTAAACATCTGTTAACAATAAAAGCAACTAAATGACTGATGCACATTTAAACAACTGCAGTACCACTTCACGCCCCCAGGGGTCCCACACACCGTGATGAAGCCCCCAACAAATAATTTTAATTGCACACTTACCGTCCATTACTTTTTCATAGGATCAATGTTCCTACTAACACGGCGTGTGTAATAGATTTGTGTGTGCGGTCCAAAAATGATCAAATGCTTTTGAATCTATTTTTAATCTGTGAGACAAATTGTAAGTATTTAACTGAATTTGACCTGTATGAGTTTCTCTTTTAGAGAAACCAGAGCTTGTTCCTTCTCTTTTGTCAGCTGGTCTTTCTGCAGACGCAGTTCTTGCTCCTGAAACAAACATAAGCAGCGTTATTGTCAACTTGTAGACCGTAAGAACATTTCCTTAATATTTGCATTAAGTAACAAAACATTTTAAAATATAACATTAAAAACATTCTACTAACATTTCTGCAAGAACATGTTTTGATAGCTTCAGGAGAACTTAAAAAGAACGTTAGCTAATGTTCTAAGAATGTTCCCCATTCTCACCATATCGTGGCTGAGCTTCACTGCAGCATGTTTCTGTGAGCTGAGCTCATTCTTTAGATGGTTTATCAGCTGTTGTACAGCCTTTGTGAGGGACTGCAGAGTCTGAAGAGCTTCATTTACTGTAGGACTAAACCACAGAACGTTCACTTTAATCACATCCCCCTTCTGAACAACGGTTTCTGATTGGCTATCATGAACGACACATCTGGAATGTTACTCTAGGCTAATTGTGAAATGTTATGCCACAGTCTCACCATGTTGCTATGGGATACGTGTGTTTGCACAAGCTAGTTGATGGCTAGCATCTAATGTCAAAGTGGGAGCACCTGTTCGGCAGGTGCTTGCTCTCAACAGGTAGCCAATTGTGTTTATACCAGCTAGCTGATAGCTAGTATCAAAGTAAGCACACCTGTCTGACAGGTGTTTGCTCTCAACAGTCAGCCCATTGTGCTTAAGCAGCTCCTGTAGAGCAGCACACTGAGAGTGAATGTCCTGCGCCCAGTTCCTGCTCTGCTGCTCCAGCCTGGCTGTTCTTCTCTGGAGTTTTTGGTTCCTCTCAGGAAGGTCTGTCCTCAGATCCTGAAGTTCCTTTTCAGCCCTCTGCAAACTCTGCTTCAGACCCAGTGTGTCCTTCTCAGCCTGCTGTTAGCAAACAAACAGCATTTATGAGCTGAGGTGACAAATTTAAATGTATAACAAATGTTATACATCGAATCTCTAATAATAATCTAATAAGAAAAGATGGGGGGTGAAAAATAAATTCAATGCATAGAAATATATAGAGGTGTGACTTACTTTCTGAAGCTCTGTGATTTTACTCTGCAGGGCCAGTGTGTTCTGTCTCTCCTCCTCCACCGCCGCTCTCCATCTCTTCACCGTCTCCTCTGTCTGCTCCTTCTGAATCCTACGCTGCTCCCTGAGAAGTTTCTCCTTCTGCTCCTCCCACCTCCTCTGCTCTCGCTTCAAAGCCTTATGAATCTGTCAGTGCAGACAACATGGGCACGAGAAACTACACCTAAAAACTACACCTTCCATCTTTCTGCTTGTTGATAACAGATTTAAAATAAATCATTGGATCCCTCCTTTGAAACCATGAAATATGGCTGCTTGAAAATGTTTTCTTGAAAGCACCATGGCAGCACAATGCAATATGTTTGTATATCTTAATGATGCTTTGAAAGGGAGTTTCAGGAACCTTTTCTTGTGTTTCTCCTCTCAGCTCCTCAACTTGTCTTCTCCTCTTCTCCTCAGTTTCTTTAAGTCTCTTGACCTCCTCATTTTTCATCTGGAGAGAGAGAGAAAGAGAGAGAGACAGTTTAATTATACAGTACATAGGGATTAATGCACAGCTGGTTAAAAACATCTGTAATGGAATATAGAAAAGATAAATTGTAGCATCTGACCTGAATGCAGCATTGTAAGGAGTCCAGACTCTGTTTGTGGGCGTGAGCTTGTTCAGTGAGTGCAGCTGATCTCAGGTCATCTGACCGCTGAACCACCTGCACACACATGCAAAGCAAACAGGTCTGGGTTCAAACCTTCATCTGACTGATCTGTGACAGTTTTCTCAGTGAATCAACCATCTTACCAGTTTCAGTTCCTCTTGGTGTGTTTTTGTTAACTGTAATGTCACCTGGTGGATCTCTTGTTCCTGAGAAAGGATGGATAATGTTATTAAAATATCAGATTATAGTACTGTACCATGACAAAGAGGTTCCCTTAGACCAACATGAATTTCTATGCTAGTTTAGTGCTGGTTTAGTTTGTAGTTAAAGTATAGCTAGTTTTACTAGTTATAATTCCAGTGAACAATTTTGTGGTGCAAGAATGTTTCCCTAACAGTTCCATTAAGTTACATACACCTTAAAACCTAATTTTGAAAGTTACAAGAATGTACGTTGTATTAACATTATTATTTAAGCATTTTTAGATCTGTAATGTTTCTAAAATGTACCACTAACAACTTAACAATAACACTTTTGACAGTTAAATCATTCTATTATACATAAGGTTAAAAAACTGTTCTTGTAACATTACTGCAAAAAGTTTGAGGGAATGTTCTGAGAATGTATCCTGTTAGCTGGAATGCTGATCTGAAAACACATGACAACATCCTTCCCACCTTTTCCTCCTTCATCCTGTTGTGTATTTCTGTCATGTTTGCGCTGTGCTCCACTCTGAGAGAACTGAGCTCCAGATGAAAGGCTTTCTTCTCTTCCTCCAGCCCCTGCAGCAGCACTTCCTGCTGGGTAAGAGTTTGTTCCAGGGCTCTGAACCGACTCACCTGCTGCTTTAGATCTTCCTGTAAAGACTACACACACATATATAAATATATATAGTGTCTTTAATCTATAGCTGTAATTTATAAACAGTGATGGTGACCTGAAAGAACATTGAGAAGATCAACCTCTTTAATTTGTTCTTTTTCTCTGTTTATGTCAGTCAGCTGAGCTTCCAAGTCGCTGCATTTCTGTTGAAGAGCTTTGAAGTCATCATCTTTCTGTTCCAGCTCCTGATTTGCCTCATCCAGCCTCTGGGATGAGAAATAATAATAGGTGACACACACACAAATTTCCGCCCCCTTTACCAATGATGCCATTATAATATTTTTCTATCACACAACGTCATATTACAATAACTGATTTGAGTTAAAATCTAATTAAGAACTAATTTCTGTTTTAGTAAAATCAAACAGACTCTTCTGTCAATATTTCCCAACAAGAATTTTTTGTGAATTTAGTCCAACATACTAAAGTTCAATGTTTCTGTGATACATGATGATGTACCTCCTGCATGGAGTCCAGTGTGTGCCTGAAACGTCTCTGTTCTGAAAACAGTTCAGATTTTGCCTTATCCAGCAGTCTGTCCATCTCCTTCTGTTCCAGAACTGACACACTGCGGCTGACGCACTGACAGTGAAAAATAAAGAAATAAAAATGTCTATATTATAGCATTATGTCAAATAAAAGCAACAGATACAAAAAGTAAATAAAAGTCTAATAAAATTTGAATAAAAGGTATTGTACATTATGACAGATGATGTCATCACTCTGCGTCGTTTTTTGCCTCTGAACTAAAGTGACCTGTTGCTCCTGCAGAGCTCTGATCTCCTCAGAACACGTGTCCCTCTGGGCCTGCAGTCTGTGTAACTCACACCTACAGTACAAACATCATTACACTGCAAATGATCCTGTGAACGTAGCAATGAGTAGTCATGGAAACAGCATCGAAGAACAAACGTGTCCATTAAAACCAATTGGGTGAGGCTGTCTGTGGTATTACAGCATACCTGATGTTTTGGGCTTGTGCTCTGCTTTCTCTCAGACTGATTTGCAGACAGTGATGCTCTTTCTTAGTCTGATCCATTTCCTCTCTTAGTTTTTCCAGACACTGAACTGTAGCCTGAGACAATAAGCTTTCCTAATGAATGGGCTGTTTCCAGTCATTTGTGTCTTTAAATTAAACACTCACTATTTTTTGCTGCTGAAGGTTAGTCAGTGACAGCCTCAAATCTTTTAGCTGATCATCGTTCATTGTGATTTTGTGTTTAGATCTCTCTGTGCTCTGAAAAAAAACATGCACCATAAATCACAAGTTGAGTTTAAGTTGAGTTGTTTAACTTTCATAAAACCATCAAACAGCTACAACTGGATTCTGTGATGATAGCGTTCATTAACTATTCTGGCAGTGAGTATTAGTTATTAACAGATGGCACACAGAAGGTGAGATGTTTACTGAAGTCTCTCACAGTGTGGGAGACATTTCTTCTGCTCTGCTGAGAACTTCGCCTCTTTGCCTTCCTGTCAGATGAAGGTCTTCTGCTCCTGGAGTAGAGCTTGGAGAAAGAACCTTCACCACTCGTCTCCTCAACTGTTCCTCCATCATCAGAGCTACACACACAGAATAGGAACAATTTGGACATATTTAATATATAGTAGTTTTAAAAGCAGACTATAAAATACTATAGGGTTATTCTAGTATTGTGTACAATTCTTCATTTTTCAGTTTGGACTTTAATTTGATCCTAAATCATAAGGAAGCCTCAGTACCTGGAAGACTGAATATTGTTTTGGATCGCTGGACCTGCACATGATACATTTTGTCTGCTCAAACGAAATGCTATAGTGGTAGACACAAAAACAGACAAAATAAACACAACTAAAAAGTCAAGTGACTTTTGACATATCATTTTTTAATTATGATAAAGAGTCACACCAATACCTGTTTGGTTACCGAGCGTCGACTTCAGATGCTGTCGAACCCGTTCTGTGCACACTATATCCGGATCAGCGTCTATGGCGACAGACTCAAAACTCTGCAAGGGAATCCCTATCAGAGAACAAATTCACACACATACTCTGATCACTCAGATCTGCCTACACATTTGTTTTTAACTGAACTTCTTACACGTGTGTCAGCAGTTCACAAGGAAGCCCCACCTCAGCAGATTTAAAACAAACAGCACAGCATCATAAAAGCGAGCTGTTAGGGGTCTAAGGGTAAGGGTTAGGGGTGTTTTAGATGGATGCTGTGAGTGATTCTTTAATCTTTCATGATGAGGGCTCTGCAGTATTGCTGTTGGTAGTTTAAACATCAGGGACCGGGGGCAAAAAGGAGACACTTTCAATAATGGACTTTTGGACTCTACTGTATATTTTAATTTTTAAAGGGATAGTTCACACAAAAGAAATTTGTCATCCTTGTGTTATTCCAACCAATTTGCTATTTTTCTTCTAATAAACACAAAATAAGATATTTAGAGAAATGTATCAGTGATTTTGTGTCTATTCAATAGAAGTCAATGTGTGCCACTATTGTTTGGTTACCAACATATTTAAAAATATCTTCTTTTGTGTTTCTCAAAAGCAAAAATGTCATTCAGGTTTGGAAGGACATTAGAGTGATGGAGTAAATGATAAAGTATTTTCCTCACGTTAAAGGTAGCATTTTATTAAACAATGAAATCCAAAATCCATCTTCTGCTTTGATCATGAACAGACTAATGCTAATATTGACTCAAATGTTACTTTACGTTTAGGTGATCTCTAAAAAATCTCTACGCTGACCTGTCACATCAGATCAGTATCTTCAGGCAACCACTTCTTCTCTCAATCTCCGTACCTTTTCCAGGCTCGTCCAGCATCTCATCCCTGAAGCGTGTTGCGAAGTCCTCAGTGCAGATGCTGTCCGCCGATGGGTCGACCTCCTCATTTCCCATCACTGCTACTTCAGAACTTCCCAGCAGTTTCTCCAGCCTCCACTGGCACTGTTCTCTCTTGGCTGCTGAACTCAAGCTGCTGTCTACCTCAGGAGGCCACACGTCTGAGACTGGAGCTGTGGTCCTCAAAGTCTCCACTGTCTGATGTTCTGCTTGCTCGCCTCTGCCTTCTTAAAATAAGTGAAAATAATTTATGATAGAAGAAGAATGACTGCTTATTTGGTGTATTTTTATCACTATTTGTTTACGTGGTTAAAAACAGATATACATCTCTGATAATTCAACATTTACTAATAACAACGTATTGTAAGTGCTACCAATACATTTATTTGAACATATTTCCCCTCAAAATCGGCAGAGACAGCAGATTCAGTCATATATAGTTGTACATATTATTTATTAATATTACCATGAATCATTTAACTACTTGAGAAAATAAAACTTTATGTACATTCATCCCCATTACAGATAATTTTTTAGCAAACTTTGTATGGATTATTACCTGAAGGATTCCAGTCAGGAATGGATGGAGTTTTATCATTGGTTGGAACGGTACTTCCGAGACCCGTGTCTTTACTCACAGACAGACTCCGATCAAGACAGCCTGAGACACGGACAGCATTACGTATATAAATCTTACTTTAGTTGCACTAAAACTCAGTCATTAATATGCTGTTTACATACTGTAACATCTTCTCCACTAGCAGTAAGAGGTTTATAACTTCACAAAAATGCTTCATGGTCTACCTGAGGAAGGAAAGTCACTTTTCTTGAAGGTTCCTCCATGCATTTGGCTATGGCTGTGAGTCTAGTGTTGGAAGATAAAGTCACAAACGATTTTTCCTTTACAATTTTAAAATCAAATGGGGTTATTGCTATTTATTGAACTCAGACTGTCTGACCTGTAGATGGCGCAGTTGTGCATCAATAGCATCAAGCAGACGATCGCAGTGGTCTTGAGACAACGGCAGAGGAATCAGTCCATAAACATCAACACCATCATTTATTTCTAAAAAAGAAAGAAAACGACAAATATACAGTCAGGTATACAGCATGTCATCCTACAGCAGACAGAGACCTACAGGAGCATGAAGTTTATGGCTGACCTGCAGAGAGAAGCTCATCTGTGTTTTCCCCAGATCCATCATGATCAACAATTTCCATGATTTTCCTGAAAAAAAAAGACACAAGCATTAAACTAAAATATCTCTACGGAACTGAGAAAATTCATCTGTTCCTGCTAAAGTCAAGTGAAGTTTTGGGGGCAGTTGTTGACTATATGGTTTCCCAGGGAACTGAACGGACCCCAACAAAGGACCCCCATAATGTCAAATGAGATCTAACATATAAGAAATGTACCAAAGCGTAGATCCAGACCTCGTCAGCCTTTTTAATCTATATTGCTTGTTAACAGACAACATGCAAAATAGACAAAATATATAGCTTTCTGCAAGATGGTGTTATTTTTAAATCTCAGAGACTCCCAGACATGTGCATTATGTTTATGTGTTTAATTTAGTTTAGTTTAGCACTTACTTGAAGGGTCTTTCGCTCGAAGGCTTTCAAGAAACGACACTAAACATCTGAAACTTGTTGATTTGTGGGCATGCAAGCGACTACGCGTCATGGCAACCGGACACAACCACCAACTGCCTGCAAAACCAGAAATTTAAACATACTTTTGTTTAACTATATCCTCTTTAAAAATGGTGACATCTGTATTAAAACAGTTGCAACGAGTCTTAGGAGAATACGCATGTAATGAGTAATAAAACGCTTTTAAATTAAATAAGGAACATAAAACAGGATGAAGTGTGGGGAGTTTTTACGCGCAATCTGGCAACTGCTGTCATTCGCGAATATCGCGATAGGGTTTGTTTCGTTCGCGCTGACGCTGCAGTAAAACAAGTTTCATCCCCGATGACTAGCAATTTCAAAACTGAAGGTGAATTTACACGACAAATTTATACCTTTGCTGTCAGATCCGCGTTGTTTTACTCTGCCCTCCTGAACGAGTAAGGTTAGTAAAACTAGTTTTTGACTCATTGAGCGCAATGGTAAATTATGCTCAGCATGCTAACCAGCTAGCATAACAATTGATAGAATGATAACGTTAACGTCAGCAGCGTATGTCTGTGTGAAGCATCTGAATCGCTTTAAGGGTTAAACCTAAACGTTGTAGGTGGTGTTTGTGTTCACCTGTTTGTTTTGCATCTTGTGTTGTATCGAGGAGAATCGGACGTGAGAAGTTTAACAAAGTTTTGAATTGGAACCATGTTTTAATTCATATGTATAGTTAGATCATTGCAATAGTGCCCAAATCCCTTGATCGGGCTTTTCATAACATTGGTTGTACGATTTGTTTCGTTTAAACAAACATTTGTTGTAACTTGATAAAGGACATCATAATGATAGAAAAGTTATACTCATATTTACTCAGTCTCCTGTTCTACCATTGTGTGAGATTAAACCATCAACCTTTGTGTTAGAAACTTAATAGGTATTTATATGTATCAGGTATTGATCTGGTGAATTATTTAGGAAAATGACCTCGTATTTTGATGAGCATGACTGTGAACCTACAAACCCAGAGGAACAGTACCGACAAAACGCCCTGTTGGAACTTGCAAGGTAACCAGGAAGACAACGCCATCTAGAGGGTGTTAAAGCTGTTTATTTCTGTCTTCTGTCTGTCTTAAACCTGCAACCCCCAATTTGGCCTTAATTTAACTTCATTTGACTTTATTATCCTCAAAGAAAAGCACTTACCAGTGCCAAGTACCCAGCAATTTTAGGTTTCATACAAAGCTGTTCAATTCTATTCTTTACATGATGTAAATTACAAATCTATAACGGTATATTGTTAACTAATATACTAAATATACTCTATATGTATTAACTGTGAGAGTAATAATATAAGAATGTAATTGTTTTGTGGCTGTAGGTCTCTTATGCAGGGTCTTGACATAGACTCAGGTTCATTTGATTTGACGGACTGGGACCAGCGACTCCCCCCTCCTGCTGCAAAAACGGTGGTTCAGAGTCTCCCTGTGGTCATTATCTCCCCTCAACAAGCTGGTAACAGTCTCTTGTAGTCAGCTCTTATTTACAGGCTAACCACACATTAATGGAAGTTACCATTGATTCAGATTGTTTTGTTTGGTAGTAAAGGTTAGGATAATAATGCTAGTTATTATAAGTGTTGTAGCAATAGTAATATTTTTGCTGGTTGGTTTAGACTGTTGACTGCCATCCTGTTGTCTTCTGGTTGACTCTTTTTCTGCAGATAAAGGACTGAAGTGTCCGGTGTGTTTGTTGGAGTTTGAAGAACAAGAGACAGTGAGAGAGATGCCATGCAAACATCTGTTCCACACAGGGTGCATTCTGCCCTGGCTCAGTAAAGTAAGTCAATGCAAATGTGTAACAATATTAAGTAAACAGGGTTTGACATCATCATGTGATGCATCAGATCTACTGTCTGATGATTCTGAGACAAGGAATTAGTTGCTTGTGTAGTGTTTTGTAGTTTGACAATCATAAATGCTAAAATATTACAGACCAATTCATGTCCCTTGTGTCGGCTTGAACTGCCCACTGACAATCCAGACTATGAGGAGTTTAAAAAAGACAAGGTATGACATGACTTTCTCTTTACAAATGTATTGTAATTTCCATAATTATTTTATCCTATCAGGATGTATCTTACATGTTTTACAGGAACGGAGGAGACAAAGAGAGCACAGACTGGAAGGTCTGCATGGAGCCATGTATACATGATTTCAGCATGTCACATGTACTTGAAGATGAATGAGAGTTTACTGTGCAGGGACCAAATGTTGAAACAATTAAGTTTGCTTGTGCTTGAAAGAACAGCAACGTTTTAAATGTTATCTTTTTAAGACTGTACAGCTATGCACCAAGAGCTGTTGTATTTGTATGAATGATGTCACCACAACATAGCCTTACAGACACCTCTGAAATTGTGTAAAGTTTTATTTATTTGATCTGTGATGTAATATTCATTCGTTTTGCCTCCCGACGAAATTCACTTCATTATCATTCAGATAATAAAAATTAAATATTTACTACTACACTTACTAATGAACTATATTCCATTATCTGCTTTCATTTGTTTAATTTGTAAACAATACAATAGAACTCTACCTCATAAACTTTTTTGATTCATGTCATTGTTGAGGCAGACTAAAATAATGACTGCAGAAACATTAGAGAACAATTGTCTAGATTCATAAAAAATGTTTCTATAATTTCTTAAATGTAAGATTTGTGACTGTCTAAATATTTTGTGTCACTTGTTGTTGAGATGTTTAGAATTTTTTTGTTTGAAAAACAGAGATACAGACAGAAATACATATACACTTGTTTATTTCTCATTGAATGTTTTGATAGTTATTCAATATAAATCTCATCAAAGAAAATCATTGAAATGATACATAAATCTGAATACATAAGTTACAAAATAAAAATATTCTTTGCATTGTTTGTAGTTTATTGTTTTGGAGCGTCAACCTCAGATCCTCGATCTCTTCCCAACAGATGTTGTGTTGATAAAAATACTTCATCAAAAAATAACTTCCAGACAACAGCTGAAATTCATAACATCAAGAAAACAACATCATGAACCAAAACCAGTTATTTTACTTGAATTTTCGTTTGAAGGAATTCAGATAGTCCTCAGATTGTAGCATTTCTTTACGTGGGTATTCCTAATCCAATATCTCAATAAGGATGCAAATATGTGTAGGCGCTTACATTGTCTCACAAGCACATATACATTGCAAAAGTTGGCAAAAAAATAAAAATCAATCAATCAATCATTTCAACCAGACAGTCACTGACCAAGCCTAACCTGCTTATTTTAACAAACCTGGTAACTTATCAACATAAAGGCAGCAATCATTTTGACCCATAAATTGACCTATAAGCCTGATACAATAACAAATGCATTATATGCAATAATAAATATTGCATCTAATATACAATAACTGCTGTATGCAATTCATCACATCAGCCCTGCTGCTCAGTTTGCTGGGAGGTGAAAAACAGGCAATGAGTGAAAGTGACACCAACTGTAGGTTCATTTGCTGAAGAACAAAAGCTGGTTGTTTAAACCCAGCATGACCTGTTTTGACTGGACCTCTATCATGTATACGGTTTGGTTTGAGCTGACATGTATCTCGTAATGATTAACTAATAATTGCAGAGGTAGCAGATGGATGCAGTTTAAAAGCAGCTCTGTGAATCATCTTTGCATGAGAACAGTTGACACATTGTTTTAATAACTCTCCAATAATAGCGTCACTGTCAACAAACATAAACTTACATGATGCCTAGAGACCATGTCTAAATTTACAGTGTTATCATTGGCATGTAACCGAGAGGCGGCGCAAACTTACAATGCCTGGCCAAGAAGAAAGTCAATATTTTGATGGAAAAGCAAATATTTAAGGGCCTACAAATGGATCAACATTGCAGTGATTAATGTGATTTTATCGGCTCTTTTAACTCGAACTGATGCAACATTTAGCTTCTCTAAACAAACATATTGGATGACCTTTTCCTGCTTGTGAAAATGATGTTGCCGTTTCACAGGAGGAATCTCATTGGCTTGCAACATCTCCATCAACATACTGACCTAAATCCTATTAAAAGTCTCTAGATGTGCTTGGAATAACATGGTGGGCTTGTTTTGACTCATTGTCCTGAAGACCTGTCAACAATGAATGCTCTAGATGAAGGTTTACGTTAGGGTTAGGTTGTCAAAAGAACGCTAGGACAAATGTGTGACGCAATCAAAGCTAAAGACACAACAACAAAATATTAGAGCATGTGACCATTTTGGCCAGGCAGTGTGTTTGTCCCACTGAATGGCAATAACACATCGATAAAAGTTTCAGTTTGAAGTTTAAACCTTAAAGCATAATGAATCTGGGGTCACCTTAAAAGCAGATGGGACCCTTTGATTGACAGCCTGAATTAAACATCACACAGATTCAATAGTTAAACATTAAGGCCACCGTAAGCATTCAACCCTCAGAAATTCTAATACGGTTTCCCAGGTTCCAGCCTGGAGACGAGTTAGCTGTCATTCATTCATCATTTTAAAACGTAATAGTATTGCTGTACTGCACTGGCATAATTTTCTATGTAACGTTGCTTTCTCAGTGGCTCACAGAAAAACATCCATAAGTTTCAAATCAAAATGATGCAGCACATCTTAAAATGAGACGCATCCTTTGGCAACAACAAAACCAAATGTTGTTAAAACGCATGTGGTTACATAAACTATATCACATGTTTCAGTTAAGCAATAGTTATGTAATTGTAAAGCAAACAACTGCACAAAGCAACTGGTAAAAATGTACAGAGATATGCAGGTGACTGAATGTGTATGTAGCATTTAGTGAATGGTTTGTGAACCATAAGACAGAAAATATATATAAAAAATTAAAAATATAAAAACTTCTACCTGTGCCTGCCTTAAAGGTACAGTAAAAAAATGACTTATTCAACAACTTATGAACTAATGGGGCGGAGTCAGAGCTGGTGTCACCTTACATCACTTCCCCCTCTCTAAGAAATAAACAAGATCGAACTCACCAAAAAAGAAACGAAAAACAAAACAGGACAGAAGCAAGCGAACAAGACAAAACATTTCTCAGTACATCATAAAAAAGGCCAGCATTACAAAAAATGATTTCGTATAACAACAATAATGTGGCAACATTACCTTATTTACCAGTGTAAATTAAAGTTGAATTAAAATCTTGTTTTCTTCTGATTGTAAAATAATAGGTGCTCAAAGGCTATAGTTCCACATCTTAAACATTCATTGTTTCAAAATATAATTCTTATAATACTCCGGATTCCATAAAATATAAGTGAAAAGAATTTGAAACTAAACGTTTGTGTTACGTGCAAATCATCCATTTGGAACAGCAGGGTTGGGCAAATAGTAGCTTAATAAGAGACACCCCTGAAACGTTTGTGCAATTGTGACAGTTAAACATATTCCATCCCCCCAGTGCAACAATTCAAACTGCCAAGCACACTTCCCACAAACCACCTGACCTGTGCTGCAACAACAACAACCTTATAACAGAGCTCAAAACGCCCATCCTATCTTTAAAAACCCATTCTGTCCTTCTCATTCAAACGAAGGCAAAAACAGACAAAAAGCAGACAAATCTATCAGACAGAACTCAAAATCTCAAATCGTATATCAATATAAACAGTCACACCTGTAAACCCAATTGATTTCTGAATTGACTTAGACCGTGGGGTTCATCTAAACCTCTATCACTTGAAATCTCTGCCCAGCGTGGACAGAGGAAGATGAGCGAAGCCTCCCACCTGGCAGTCTGTGGCCATGATAGTGCCAGCGTGTGGTTGGGATTAAAGCATTGCTATGTTCTCAGGAGTGCAGTTCAGATGGGTGGAGGTGCTGCTTCCTCCTGGAGACTTCAACCCTTTTGTGGCACCACCTCCCAGGGCTCCTACTTGGACATCATCTCCGATGATGACACCGGATTCGTGCGAGAGGCTCCGCTGGAGGCCAGCCAACATGGTGTCGGTCGTGACGGTGCCGAATTCATAGGTGAAGGTTCCATAGAATACGAGGATGACTACAGTGAAGACCCACTCACAGATGGCCGCCGCGTGCTGGAGGACGAAGCTCTCGTGGATGAAGAAAATCCCACCTGAGAAAGCTGGTCAAGGATGACAATACATGCATGAACAACAGTGTGAATTAGGTTGCAATTCAGCTAACTTTATGCTAATTAGCCCTTTAAGTGTGGGCCTGATGCGCTGAAGTCAAAGTTAAGCTGAACAAGGCCAGACAAAAATAGCCCAACAGAACCACACTTGCAGATAGAACATACAATTCACATAATAGCAGTAATAGCTGACGACACAGCTGGCCACTATGGAATTAGTGAGGAACGCTATGGATTATTGATGGACAAACTGCTTAATTAGCCGCTCCCATAGTTACATCCCCCAGCAACCGGCTCTTTTGCTCCAGTTAGAAGAAAACAATTCATAAATCATTGAAGAACACAGGAGAGATGAAGCAGGAAGCACGGAAGACTCCAGCTGAGCTCATCTGTCTCCATGCCAACATTTACACTGAAGCAATTGGATTATACCTCCACCATGATACAGTGTGAGAGTTAGGGGCTCACCGATCATGATGAGAACTTTATGAGCAGGATAAAATGAAGAAAACAGCTGAACCCCGTGCAAAATATAGCGTTTCCGAGACCCAATTGTGTCTAGTCGGATAAAACGTAGGAATACTTAGTTCTCTCAAAAATGAGAGAAAAATTCAACACTATTTATTTATTCTTGTGTTGTTACAGACTAGCATTACTTGCTAGCATTACTTGCGCTACTTTTCCCATTCTATGAAAATGATGACCAGGAACTGTCACACTTAATAAGACTTATTAATAACATTAATGCTACAGTACTTTGGACAAATGCATCTGCCAAACACACAAATGTAAATTTGGGGACATTTTGATTGAGTTACCAATGCACAACATCAGTGGACTTGAAATACACTCCACAATTTCCATGATGTTTCTGTCATTTTTAAAGCTTGACTGTCCCTGGTCCCCATTCGCTTTTACTGTATGGAAAAGAGCAGCGTGAACACAAAATTGCAGCTGTAAAGCGTGATTATGTATTTATGAAAGCAATGCATGCCAAGTGACATGATGTAAAAACAAACAAACACATAATTATCATCGCACTGAAGGATACTGAGAACCAGGGCGATTAGAGCACCAGTGGCCAGTGCCACGCGCACATGAGCCATCCAGTGATCCAGTGCAGTGACCGCCACCCGATAGGTCAACACACACTGCAAACACACGAAGAGAATCCCTGCTGGAAAGGCAGCGCCTGCACCTACATAGTGGAGCGTTTTGGCGTAATCCACCTGTTTGGAAAGCAATAATTCAAGTGTTATTCAAGTGCTGATACAGGACCAATAAAAACAGATGACTGAAAAATGAAAAGCAGATTGATGACCAAACACAACAGACACGTGACTGAGTTGTATTGACCAAATAACATTTAAATCACTCGCAAGTTTGCCTCCCTCCAAAAAGACACTTCTTTACTGCAGACTCAGCACAAGGTAAAGGCACTAACAAGAGAGTGAGAGAGTGAAATTCCCTCCAAACTTCATTCTGAAGACTGATGGCTGCCTTCACGGATCAATACTAATCGCTTTGAGAACATCAGGCCCTTTGAAACACTCTGATGCTGATGAGCAACACATCAGTCTGATGCACTGAATTTAAGGAGCTGAGGACTCAGCCTTTAATGTCTCACACAACAGCGCATACTGACAGAAGCCTGAAAACTTATTTATGAGAGGCCAAAGAAACAGTTTGTATGCATTAAATGCTTTAGTAAATTAGGCAAATTATGCAAAAACATCAAGGGTTAAAAACTTATAAGAGGAAATATGTGAGACATTTATAGCAGTAGACATTTTGTGCATTAAATTCTTTAAAGCACCTAATGGTTTTTGTTTAGTATTTAATCTTAATTGGAAATTGTAATTACTTTACTTTAATAATTAAAATGTGGAACATTTTATCAAACATTTATCAAACTAAGAGGAATTTATGTAGTTTTGTGCCCCTGAACAAAGTGTGATTGTTAGTCTACTATCAGAAAGACACATTTATCAGATAATGAATAAAGACATTGACCTGGAAGTTGCCCACCATGACCAGCCCCACAGCATTTGTGCAGCCGGAAACCAGCCCACTCGTGTTGAGCCAGCAGTGATTTCTGTGCTCGATGATCTGAGCGTATCGCAGCAGACACACCAAAACCACTGAAACCCAAAAGAAGAACAGAAACACTGAGAAAACCTAAACACTTTACAACGTCCATTTCTTACCATTACAGTTACATAAACTAACAGAGTACAATACTTCTGCAGCATTTTGTGGCGTTTATTCAATGCGTACTAATACGTTTTAAATTTAACATTGTATCTGTAACATGAATAAGCAGGAATCATTTTATCTGTATTAACAAAGATTAATAAGTGTTGTAAAAATGTTGCTTGTTGTTAGTTCATGTTAGCTAATCCGTCTAACTTCATTTAACTGATGTTATTGCTATAAAATGTTAAGAGGAAACAAACCACAGCCACACCAAAACTTCCAAGTTCCTTTTTCAAAAGTTTCTCTCTTTCACAGTGATTTTTTTTAGCTCAGACAATATTTTTAACAATAGCCTTTATGCTTTTGTACCGAGTGCTTTCTAATGTGTCTGTAGCATGAATGTTTTTAAGAATTTAAAATTGTGTCACATGTAATACATTTTACTTAACAAAACATCAAACCATGTGGGATATGCAAACAAACGATGCCCAGCTTTTTCCCAGAACAAATTTACATTTGGTGAGCTGTTTCGCATAGACGTTTGTTTTTAAGAGCTTTATCATACAAACAATTAGCAAGGTTGTTGTGATATGTTTTAGCTCAGTATTTTACCTGTCAGGTGTGACGTGAAATAAAACACCTTTGCTTTCAGAGGTGAAAATCTACCCTAACCTACCTGCACCAGATTATCTCCCTCACCACAAAACAAATGGTGACGCAACACAGTATAACATTAATTAGCAATGACTCAATACGTAACGCCCCCTCCTGCAGATATTTGCCTGTAGACACCTCTGCCATTGTGACTCAATCAGTATCGCACACTAGATACGTCCTAAATACTTCCATTCATGCTTTTGTCCTGTTATTTGAGATGTCACTGCCAGGGTGGAACACGAGGAAATATGAGAACGCAGCCTTACCCATGAACGCTCCCACATTACCGATGAGACTGAACAGGCAGCTCTCCGGAGGATAAGATCCACATTTACTGAACCAAAGCGAAGACAAAGACGACACTGTCAGATCACTGGAAATAACGCAAGCTCAGACAGAGCTCAGAATAAAGCAGACATAACTACCTGATGAGGGGGATGTGTTGAACGGTACAGCATGTTTTCGGGAAGCCGGGTTTGGCCGTTTCCTCTGTGCATGTCACATTGTACGACCTAAAATAATCACATTAACAATCAAGCTGTCAATCAAGATGATGTGAATTTTACATATGCAACGCTGAGAAAAACAATCTCCACTGACCAGTTTTCGACAGGACAGACGTGGTGGTTCATTACAGCCATAGCATATCTAAAGACACAGTAAATGGCATTACTGTACAAGTTCCCAATTTACAGCTGAAGTGTGTGATTATTTGCCACTAGCATCACCAAACAGAATCTACAAACATTCTATTGGTTGGCTAAATGGATAGTCCTGCCCCAAAAGTGACGCTATAGGTTGATGTGCCATACTGGTCGGGATGCTCAAACAAATTTTTCATAGTACCATAGTGTGTTTATACAAATATCTTTACTTATAGGTGTCTATAGGTGACTGAAATGGTTTTTATGAACATTTCAAGGGTTCAGCATTTTAATATGATTACTATAAATAGGTATATATAACCCGACTGTATAAACAGAAGGATATACTCACACTATCCATATCCCAGTGATAGAGAAAGCAGCCAGGCTGACAGGCAGTATGATCCAGGCAGTCATTGGTCTGACAGTGAGGCCGGTCTGTCCCAAGCATGAGGGGGAGGAGCACAGAGGGCTGACAGGGGGAGACACAGGGGGGATGACAAGGGGGCACTGACATGCAAGGACACACAGGGAGGGGACATGAGAGGAGGAGAGGGATGCCACGCTGCTCCTTCCTTCGGGCCGCCAAATCCAGGCCTGAGAAGTTAGAGATCAGTGATACAGAAGGTGTATTATTGACACAAAGCAAAATGATAAGCGAGGCATTGAAAGAACGTTATAAACAAACCTTAAATGAACACATTGGTAAATTTGAAGTCTATGTGAAATACAATTTGCCCATTTTAACTAATATGACATATTAAACAAAGCAGGGACTTGATTTTGGTCTGATCAGTGCCACACTGGTAATGTTCCAGCACAAAGGTTGTGGGTTTGAGTTCGTGAAACTCAATTAAAAGTATAGGCTACCTTAAATGTACTGCTAGTTGCTTTGGATAAAAGAGTCGAAAATAAATGACAGGTTTGAAAAGAAGGACTGACAAAAAACAAAGTAATTTCAGAGACAGAGTAAGTTATTATATTTTGAGATTATAATACCTGAGATTGCAACGATAAGACAATGAGGACTCATTCACAATAAAACTGTGAGTGTGCATGAAGTAAACAGATCGATGTTGTTTTTATGTTGCCTTTAACTACAGCAGCCACAAATAATAGTAAACATCCAACCCAGCTCTTTCCTTTATCATACATCTAACTGTACTTGCAAGACATAATCTTTACTGGAATTGTTCACATGACTGCCACATGACAGCTGTGTTTTATAACCTTTCAAAGCCATGCACACGAGTTGCTGTATTCCACTATAGACGAGTGGTCTGATGCCCACCAGTGCTGTCTAAGAAGTCAGCTCACTTGGTTTTCAGACACAGCCACTGTCTGGAGTTAATGTTGTTTTGTAAACGCTGAACAGAGACTGAGGGAAGATTTGTGGCTTCTTGATCTTAATCTTCTTGTCAACTTTAAGATATGAAAGCATTTGCAGTGTCCTTGTTGACATCAATAACTCTGATGTCAGCTGGTTAAAATCTGGTTTAATACCACACACTTATTTGCATTACGCTGTGCAGTGCAAACTAAAGTCTCATAGTCATTTAACCAGCTGCATGTTTTCAAAAGGCAAATCGGGACATTGTGTTTGTATTTTTTCTTGCTTGTGTCGATTGTGGTGGTAAAATTTCGCGTTCGTCCTGCTAACTAGCAACGAAGCTACACATACGGGCTGCGTCTCAAAACCTACCGAGCCGTCTTCCTAGACAGCGTTTTCTTGACCTTACTAAAGTATCTGCGATGCCCCAAAATGCTGCCCATGAAGCCAGCTAACTAGGATCTGAAACAGCCACAGGATCAACCAAACCTTTAAACGAGAACCAGCGTCGAATAAAAGCAAACGCATTAGTTCCGGTGAATGAGAACAAAACACGACACTAAGTTGTGCGGCTAACGTTTAACGTAAACTTCATATTTAACAAACAAATAAAACGTTCACACGCACATACCGTAAATCCTGCTTCTCCCCGGATCCAACCTCACTCAACCTTGGTGTCGCTTTAAGGTAAGGCACTGTTGCTAAACCTGCCGCTCACTGTAATTGTAGTTCTTTATCAACTGAAAACACGTACGTTTAAAGGTATCGCGACGTTCGCAAAACTACATTACCCACAATGACTGCGGCCGGGCCCTTCGAGACCGAAGATGCAGCGCCGTTCAAAGGAGGAAAACGTAGCTGCACGAAGTTGGTTAAATGGTCAAAAAACGGTGGTTTTTATAAATGTTTTACACACAAATTGACTCACATTTTACATCATAAGTGGATCCTATTGTATAAATAATGGTTTATGATTAAGTTAATGGTTTATATAGCTGATATCAGTCGCATCATTTAGTTTAGGGGCCCAATTTTATATCAACCTTGTAGTCGAATCTAAAACAATAAAAAATAATATTCTATATTTTATATGTATTTGGGACATTAAAGTGTGAATTAAATCCAATGGCCTACGATTTCTTATTTATTATCAAGTGTTTTCTTATTGTATATCAATAATAATTTCAGCCTTTACACGTCACAACATACGCTGTTGGATTTGATACCAACTTCACTAAAGTCCCGAAAGTTTCCCTAGATGGCAGCAGACGACAATAATTTGACAACACATCGCCCTTATTTTCACGTTATGTAATGTGGGTTCAGTTTATTAACTAGAGTCTCTATAACGGCAAGCAAAGGCTTTATTCATGACACACATAGAGACAAACCTAATACA
>JBAJNP010000258.1:0-50188 GCA_036877545.1 Yasuhikotakia modesta | reverse complement strand
GTGGTAGGAAAAGTAGGAAAGTGGTGTTGTCCGTTTGGACAAGATGTTTAGGTCTGGATAAAAATGTAAGGATTTACAAACTTCTCTCTAATCTATGGCAGGCAAAACAATTGAAGTAAATGGCTGCTGTCAGATTTAGGACACATGAGCGAAAAACAATGATCCAAATATCAAAGCTGCATATTAAATTGATATCACAGTGTTATCTACTGCAGTGATGATGTTAAACATGGTTTACATCAGCTTTTTAAAAAGGTAGAAAAGCATTTATGTTCATTTTAAGATTAAGGTTATAACCTATGAAGTGAAAGCAGCAAGAGATTAAACCATGCAGACCAAACTTTGAACAGTTTCAAAGTTAAATGAAAATTTGAATTTATATTTTTAGATTTTTAAACTAATGACTAAAACACTGTTTAAGCTTTTAAACACTGTTTCATTAATATTTTTGGCAGCAGCTTTTAATGTGTTCCTGAGTGAAAGTTGTGTTTTTACAGTGAATAAATACTGCCTCTAATAAACAAGTACATTTTACGGTACACAATGAAGGACTATGATTTATTTTCTTGTTTACACATGACTGTGACTAACATAATAATTCTTTGGCAGAAAACATTTTGTTCCCCAAACTATTCTGTCTAATGACATTTAATGTTTAACGATAAACAAAAGTGTATGAGGAATAACTTTGTTTTACATGTTTCATACTGATCTGCCTTAATTTAGAGATATTAAAAATCACATGCACACGAAATCAAATCCCAAAGAAACCTAGAAAGCAAAATTACCAAGAAACAAAGTGCAATTAAGCCTTCTCTCAAAACAGATCATATTGTAACATAAGTTATAACATTATAATATAACTCTGTTTTTAACAGGAAAGTCATAATATTGCCTTGATGCTCATATTGACAGACATAAAGGTGCTCCGTGGCTTGAGCAGAAGGCACGGCGTGTTTTTTTCTCCCTCAATGTGACGTCTGGCTCTCATTCCTGCAGTTTGAAGTGGAAACTTTTGGTGCTCCACTGGGTGACGTCACAGTTTTGCATGGTACGCTCTGTAAAGTTCACGTTTCCCTCTCTGTCGATGAGGATCACCGTATTGGTCCTGTGGCAGACACATGCAATGACTACATTTACTGTACCTTGTTTGCCTCTGTATGTAACATGACATTGCAGTTGACTTACAAATTAATTTTCTTAACTTTTGGAATTAGATTAGAAGTATAAATTCTAAACATGGGCTATAAAAACGCGGCACCATCTACAATATCTGCATATGTAATGCAGTCTTTAGTATATTAAATAGTCTTAGTCTATTTTCCATGAAAGTGGACATGGTAACTCAAATTATAAATCCTTATTATCCATAATCATCCATTTTACAGTAGAATAAGGAGATTGTGTTAAACTCTGATCTGTAATGTACTGTAATGTAATTTTTGTTCTTTTCTTAACAAGGAAAAGCAATGGATTGTGTTTTAATTAGAAGAGCATCATTCTGCTTTCACCGAGCTGAGGGAAGGATCGGCACGGCTGGACTCTGACCTTGTGCCATATCCTGGTGTGCGCACACACACCGCAGAAAAGGCCTGGAGCATGGCCTGACTGTAGCCCACACCCTGATTCTCCTGCGCTGCGTCCGGGGTGTTTCTGAGAGGAGCAGATGTGTGACAAATCACCCTGTTACTCTGACAGGAAACTGATTTGTTTAAACATTAAGAGGAATCTACATTTATTATATGATTTATTTTTTTATTTTTTAACTTGTCAGGTAATAAAAGTTCTAGATGTTCCAGGAACTTTCAGTAATGGAAGAAAAACTGTGACTATTAAAAAAACAATATTATATATTATGCTTTTATTTATATAGCATTCAATATGTATAATTTCTAACATGCTAAACATTTTAAAGTGCTACAGATTTTGCCTTTACTCCTCTATCATCTCTGATCTCTGATAAACCTTCCTGATGGTGAAATTACATTCAGTTTCAGTGATGCTGAATGCCAATGGATTTATAATGTCGAATCAGGTGTCTATGTTAATGTCTGTATTAATGCATTCACTCTTAAAGGTCACACTGACATGCTGGATTTCTGCCTTTAACGGCCATAAATCACTAAAATACAGAGAAATATTGAAAAAGGGGATGCGCCACCGCCTCATTTGAACCATCTATCTTACATTATAGTCACACACAATGTCTCTTGTATCTAAACCCATTAACATTATTGCCTCACACCATTTCTGTGGACTGCCTTCTTAACAGATGTTAACCGAATACTGAAACTCATAACAGAGTGCGAATACTTACAACTCCTCATTATTGAGAATATGCAGCAGTTCCTGCACTAAGCCATTAGGGGGCAGTGTTTTACCCAGTACGCTGGTGAACAGTTGTTTTCCATGCTGCAGTTTTCTCCATGGAGTTTCCAGAAGTGAATTACTCAACCCATAGATTCCTGCTGAAACAAACATAATCATCCATCACTTCCTGTAAGGCCCGCTTGAGGAAGACCCGCCCACAAATCTGGCACTGAATGAGTAAAACTGGTCTATAATGTGGACCGTAGGTTTAGTGCTACGAACAGCAACGGTTATTCAAGACCGCTGGCGTCTCTGTACAAAGCACTAACTGAGGGACTGAACAAACCTGCTTTGAGATGAATGGGCTCTGAGCTGCCCTTGTTTCCATAGTAACACAACGTGTCTTCATTGGCCCTGCATCCAACAACATAAAACAGTTAGCGCTTACTGCTAAAACACAATTACACTAACTGCATGTATTTTGGGGTTATTTGTTATATGAACACAGATATTATATAAGTTATGTAATACATAAACCATATACATAAGTGTGAAAATGCATTGTCTTAGCGCACACATACAAATCAACACATTTACTAATAAAAAATGTGTAACAGGGCATTGAAACAGGCAAAAACATTGTGCATAAAACTCAAAATTGAGACAAACGTGCTTATATTGCGTTCGCAAGCCAACATCCTTGTTAAAAACAAAAGATATCAAGATAAGACATTAGAATGATAAACAAGGCTTCATTCTCCCGGGTTCCTCTAATCATTAGAAGCTGGTCATTGTTGACTTTTGTTTATTACACAGTAAGCAGTTATCTACAGGAAGAAGAATGTGTTCACACACAAGAGTTTCTGTTTCTATAGTAAAAATCGCACAGCAAGAGCCCATTACTGCTACAGTTCTGTATTTCACAATCTTTTCACAATGACTGCTTTAGTTTTGGCATTTGGTTATATATCGAATAAAAATTACTATTTAATTTAATACATACAGAGTTACTAAATAAAAACTGTGTGAATAGCCTGTAATTAAAGAGCAGAAAGACTTTTCTGTCAGCGTTTTTGGTCTTTGTCTCTTTATCATACATTGATTTGACATGTTCCTGTTTGGATACTCAGTGAAACTCCTTAATCCTAATGGAAATATTTTCTTAAAAAATCTTAAAACTTTAATCCAATTTTATTCTGATACAACAGCCTATGGGTCAAAAATGAACACCTTCACGTGTCATTTTGACTATCATTCTTAAATTTTCATTTGAACTGATTATTATTGTATGTTTCTAGGTTACCAGCCAAGCGGTGAGTAACTTGGTTTTATTTACCTGACAAAGTCAAGTTTTACTCGCATTTAGCACTTGGCGGTCGTTGATTTTGGACCCTGACCGTGAGTTTCAGAGGAGAGAATTCTTAGAGTTGTTTCTATGCATTTTACATTTTATTGGCCCAGGAGACAGCCAGAGAATAGCTGTTAAAGAAGAAATGGCCAATTTAGAGGTTTTGAAAGCAATCTGAGAGGCACCTTGATAGTTCTGGTGAAACGGTTTGGCAGGGATTCCAACCACAGTGGACAGAGAGACAGACAGACTGACAGGAAGGGACTACAGAACTCTGGAACATTAGAGCCTGTTGCATAAGTACTAGGGATAAAATAAGTATGCAGGATAAATATGCAGAATGCTTAGTTTCAGTAAAACCACATTTGACTTTAAATTCTTCAAATGAATCTGTGTTAATGGTGTTTCGCTGAGCAACTCATACACAGGGGAGAGAATTAAATACATGTGGGATGAGATTACAAGCTTATTTTCTTTCTCTAATCAGTTTTATGTGTAAACCCAACATAGTTTATATGGTCAAAATCCTGGATTCTGATTGGTCAGTACAATGTTGCAGTCATTTAAAAATGCACAATGTAGTTACAGGCCATTGCTAATGGCTATAATAGAACACGGTACAGCGGCTATGACACATTCTCTAGACTTCATTTTCCAGGAGAAGATAGCACTTAATGAATTAGCTTAAAACGCTGAATAAACATTAGCATCTTCAATCAATAGTTTAACAAAAGCAATAAGGCACTTGAGGCCATGCTAATGCTAATATATTCAGGTCTCTTTCAGTGTACTTTGTTGCTTAAACATAAAACCCACCATGTCAGTGGTCCATAAAAGCAAGTTGCTTTGACCAAAATGCGGTTTTATTAGTGGCCTTGTCTATATTCACTAATGCACCCCTGTGCAGAGTCTTTACCTAAACATGCATGCAAAAGTCAAACAACTCTTTAATGATGTATTATGCAGCACAATCATTGTCAGAAAACTAACAAGTAACTCACTGTATAGTTTTTGTATTGCAGGAACATGCCAAATATTTTTCACTCTTAATTTCTGAAATCCATTTTAATAAAGGTAACATTAAAGGGCAAAGGCAAAAAGACACAGTAGGTCAGCAGGTCAAGGAGGAATCAGTTGGAGGACACTTTTATCAAAATAGTACAGTACAGTACAGTAAAATACAGTAAAGTACACTCAATACAGAGACAGTCCCTTTGACATGACCTGAGGTTAACTTTTTTGGTTAGCTTTACCAACTAGTCTAAGATGATTTAGCTTTGACATAAACTGGTTAGACTAGTCTAACATTAGTCTAAAGCTAGTTTTAAATGGATAATCAATTTTTTTTTTAAGTTTTAAAACTGTTTATAACATTAAGTCAGTTACATAAAATCTGATCAGCCCTAACAAATTGTTAGTTGGTCAGACTAGTTCCTAAGATATAGTCTTAACTTAGCAGCTATGTTAAGGCAACTGGACCCTGACCTTAAACAGCTAGAGCAGCTGGTCAACTAGTATGAGCTGACCAAAAAAATGTAGGGTTACACACCCAACATTAAAGTGTCTAATTTTAAACACACCCAAAATAGTAACCCTACCAAACTATACATGATCTGTAATCCTATATGAGAATAACAAACAGAGGCTAAGATTAATTAATCAGTTTATAAGTGTAAAAATCAATGTGAAATTTATATCCTTTCTGTATCATAAACCTTTTCCCCCAATCAACAGTTTCCCCCACTTTTAACGTTAGAAATGTTTTATGACTATTTTTCATAAACTCTCTGAAGCTTAGAATCGAATAAACCACATGAATCTATCTGACATCAGAAAACTAAGCAAATACAGAAAAATCTCAGTTTTAATACACTTTTTTTTTTCTCAGGAGGAACGTCTGAGCTCTGAAACTTACCAAACATACTTTCAACACCACTTCATAATCTGCTATCTATATAACCTGTGAAAGCCGAGCACAACACCCTCAATGCTGAGCCTGACAACAAAACCAGGGAAACCTTTTAATGGCTGAAATATCACATAAAACATTAGCCTGTTATCTGACTTGTCAGTCACATCCCTGTAGAGAAACAAACAAAACCTCTTTTTATTCCTACAGAAAGGCCGTCTCTATTTACAGGAGACGGCTGTATTGATCTCAGCCCAAATGCTCATTGTGATTCTCCAGAGTTTATCTGGACATGTATCATTTTGTCCTTTGTGGCAGAGGCAAGAAAAGGAGAGACCGATAAGCTCAATAATGATCTTGTATATTAAAAGCGTAAACAAATAACAAATGACGCTCCCCGCGGCTGTCTTCATCTCTTTCATTACTGCGTTTGGGACTCTGAGTGGCCTTCCAATATATTCCATTTATAAATATAGGTTTGAGGAGACAGAGATGAACGGGCAAATATTATCCCTCCAGGACCTGAGATGACAGCCTGGACTTAAGTAATACATCACTACATTAGCAGACAGCCTTTCAGAGAGCTGAAGGATGAGGTGACGATGTCTGGCCTAAGACTCTAGTGCAAAGTTAACGGCTGTGAGTAATGTATTCGTGAAAGAATAGAAATGAAAAGGGTGTTTCTCCTTCAACGATAATGGTTAAAATAAAACATGCAGAGGACTAGTAACATTCACTCAGTCCTTTTTATAGTCATGTGGACAAAAAGGAGTCAGGAAAAAGACACTTTTAGATTTGACTGTTTTGGTACGTCCATCTAGCTAATATCACATCACCAATTAAATCACAGCAGTCAGATGTTCCGGTTAAGCTACAATTTGAAAGCAAACTACACAAAACTGGAACCCTAGGACAACAAGTGTGCTAATGTGAAATAAGTACAGACACCCTCCATGTTGAAATATGGAACAAAACCTCTGCTATTACACCAAAAAACTGAACACGAATTATTTCAATAGATGTTATTATTTCTGACCTTTAATATGTGGAAATCACAAAACCCATCTTCCCAAATCACCTTAAATCACTATGCTCTGAGAAAGTCACTCTACAGGACACGCCATCTGTTCTGACTGCGTTCTAAATCAGTGTTGCCAAGTCTGTGGTTTTTCCACAGAACTGAGCTGCTAACGGAATTGGTTTCGTTTACGCAGACCTGGCAACACTAAATTCTAACTAGAACTGACAGGATCTTTGTTATAGGCAGAGCAGGTGAAGAAGGGCCTCAGGTCTATCTGAAGGACTCCAGAGATGAGAGAATATCATCACCATCATGTTACGTCTTCCTCATAACAAATGATAAATAAAGTGAAATTATGAAAAAGAGGGACTTCACTCCCGTTCATTTTAGAGTTTATTTCTCATCACTTATCTCCTTGTGTCTGTTCAAAAGGGTTTATGAGTGAACTGCGGCTGAACACTGTATGATGTAACTGACAGAATCTGAGCATATATCACATCAATATTTAAATATGTGGTAAAACAAAAGCTTCAATTAAAAAACAAATTCAGTGTCAATTTTTAGAAATCTAAAATCTACATCATAGTAAGAATGATGCACCTCGATGTGCTGTGTAAAAATGCTGCAACATATTAATTTGTGTAGCTCAACTGGTAGAACATTGTGTTTGCAATGCATAAGTCATGGGTTGGAAACCCAGGGAACACACACTCTGATAAACTGTATTCCCTTTGTAAAGCACTGTAAGAGACTTTGGATAAAATTGTCTGCCAAATGTATAAACGTAATTATGGCCATATTCTGTGCCAAAAAAAATTGGTCTATGGTCAAAATCATTTGTTTTCTTTCACATTCAAAATTTAAGTATGCATACTTAGCAGCAACCATTTAAGCATGCATACTTCACAGCAATTGAGATTTACATTCCCCAACTTACCTGAAGTCAGCAGCGAGGAGATTGAAGCCGTTATATAAATGACCCTCTGAGGAAACTTTACGGAGGTAAGCAAAACTGTCCAAGTTATCCGTCAAATAGCTGGACACCAAGAAACCTGAGCAGAAATGAGAACAAGCAGGTATTAATAACCCAGTTTATGGATTGTGTGACCGTGGATTGTGTAGAAGAAACAGGTCATGAACTTCTTTGTAAAGGTCAGTTCAAAACTCAAGACTGAGAAGAAGACATGAGAAGAAACAGGTGAAGGACTCAACGCTTAAATAAAAGGCATGTTAAACAACATGTTCTTAAGCTCTGACACACAACTGCTGGTATGTAAAACCATCCACATGACAGCTGGGAGGTCTGCATTATATTTAGTGACATTGCCTGGGAACAGAGGGCTGAGGTCCATTTGACATGAAGCTCTGATTGTGGTAGTGAGGTGTCACGCTACAATAAAGAAGCCTTGAGGAATCTAAATAGACATTATGGTGATGACAGTGAGAAGTTTACACCCAAAATACATTAAACAGCTGATGGAGGACCTACTAGCTATATAACACCCTCACTGAACATGTCAACAATCATTAGGCATAATATCAAGTGGAATTTAATGTACAGCAGTGGCATAATTTTGTGAGTACAAGTTATTTTGTCTAGAAACATTTTTGCTATGCCAATTCTTGTGCTGAATCTTCTTGCATCCTGAAAGCTATCAGAGCATCTTATGAAGTTAAGTTATGCTGATTTATTTTGGATTTAATGTAAATACAGTATTGAAATGAAATCGATAATGAGGAATTAAAACCCTAAGCCTCAGTATTTGAGTCACAACAGTACACAACGGTATCTAGGGACCAGAGAACACCCTAGCAACCACAAAGCAATGCATTAAAAATTGTGAAAAAAACCCCACACATAACAATAGTTATTTCTTTTATATATATTTTTGATTTGTGGCAAAGTATTCCATAAAAGCCATTTGGGCTTTTCATCTTTCTTAGCAATTCCGTTATCATTTTATTTTCCCATTGTTTTAGCTTTGCGCTTGTATAATAGGAGCGAATAAAAAACAAAAGATAATCTCTCTGGATTTGGAGGTGTGCGGTAGACAGCTGCTGTTTTCTGATTGGACGCTCCAATCGTGAGTTCTTGCCCTGCTCAGAATATCAGTCTACGGAAAGTGTTTGCCTACACCGAAATGACCCTGTTTTGAAAAACATCTAACCTATTACGCTGCCAAAATAGTCAAAACCTAAATATGTTAAAAACAGGAACATAACCCTTGGATGACTGTTTACTTGGACAGAAAGTACATCCACAGCCGAATAATGAAGGGTTTTCAAAGGTGAATTATCCCACTATTAAGAGTAATTTGTCAGAATAATACATAAGTGTGTCTAGTAAACGGCTTCTCTCCTAATAGGAGAGTGCATTCATATAAATGGGTGAAAGATCTGTGCTACCTCTCCCCTGGGCATCCGGATTTTGCCTCCATTCCATGTAATTGGTCAATGCTGCCAGTTTTCCGCGTTTGCTAATTCCCAGCCACGAACCGCCTTCCTTTCCTTCCTCCATGTCCAGACCTAATGACAGAACACAAAAACTCACAGTGACATTAAATCCTGTCTCCTGGCTATAATAATAACACCAGCAGGAGAGCGTATTCGGAGGCACTGAACAGCTCAAGAAAGCTCAGTGAAGTGACTTCTGTACTTACTGAAAGCACTAAGAAATTTTAATACTGAAAAGAAAATAAATACAGCCATTTATAGCCCTCAGAACATTGTATTCCTGTGAAGAGATGAGAATCTGAAGGGATAGTTATTCACAAATAACAAATACTTCATCAATTACACATACTGATTTTATTTTTTAAACCTGTATGACTGTTTTTGCTTCTGAGGAACAAAAAAAGAAAATGATTAAAGTAAGTTGGTAACCAAACAACAGCGGCACCCATTGACTCGCATTGTATGGACATAAAACCACTTAAGACATTTCTCAAAACAAGTTCTTTTGTGTTCCTCAGAAGACCTAAAGGCAAAAATACATTTCTAATAATAAATTTCATTATTGGTTCAACTATCTCTTTAAAAAGCTGAACTCACAACTGAATTCACAACTGAATCACTAAATTCTGTTTAAATAATCAGATCTACATAAAAACCATATGACAATATTGAAACATCTTTCACTTTCCCTTTAATGTTTGGTAATGCTCCAGGTCCAGTAATGATTAGCCATTTGTCACTTTTGTCTCATTATGTCTCAGTCAGCACTGACCAACAGCCCCAAAAGCCCCTTTAGAAACATGTGGTGTCCTCATCCACAGCCAAAGACCTCCAAATTGTTCATTCTGCCCCACACATCTCCCCTCTAGATAGATAAGGGCTTCTCCGGTAATGGCAGAATTTATATCTGCCAGCGTTCATTAAAGCCGCCATCAATACAGGGGTGTCCCGTGCTGTCTGACCCCAAGATTACAGAGGGGAACACATAGACAAACAACAAATGTCTGTAACTACCTTTTGGAGCCAAAGGAATGACTGATTTCTGTGCTGGGATGTATTGTTTGGCAGACTGAGGGCCATCATTCATTCCAACAGTTCTTACTTCTTAAAGGATAAGTCCACCCAAAAATGATATTTTGCACAAAAATGACTCGCCCTCAAGGCAACCTAGGAGAACACGACTTTCTTCTTTCAGTCGAACGCAATCAGAGTTATATTAAATGACACCTCTGCTTTTCCCAGTTTTAAAATGGCACTGAATGGTTCCTGTTATTTTGAAGCTTTAAAAGCCATCCATCATAAAAGTAATCCATACTTTCAAAAGACTCCGGGTTAATAAATGCCTTCTGGAACCAAACAATACGTTTGTGAAAAAAGATGAATATTTTGAGCGTATTTAGCGATGTAAATACATTAGTATGAAATACTACACCAAACATGGCAGCATAGGTTTTGACTGTGTTGGCACAATGGTAGTCACATGACACACGGGAACCAATGAGATTTAGCGTTACTGATGTGGAGCAGATGAGGGCCACATCCTTGATTGTGAAAAGTAAAAGGAGCACTATTGTGTCCTGATGCAGGATACAATATTTTTGTGACCCCTCTTGTAGCAGATAGTCACAGTTTATCTTCCAAATGTCCTTGTTTCGAGACAAAATAGCCTTTGTTTATTTGGAAAGACATTCTCTCTCCAAACTCCCTGGATTACAGTGTAGACCATCATAAAGCAGAATCAGGAAAATGGATTAGTGGAAATTGAGAATAATCCAATGGAATTTTGGTGGATGAAAACTATGATATTTGTATTATGCAGAGATTACACAGAATCAAACAGCTTAATTTAAGCCTACATACAAAACACTTTTTAACTCTTTAAACAAAGGTTACAGTGACCCGGTAATTTTTAAAAACATGTTTTAGAGTTTAAATGCTTTAAAACAATATAACAATATATATAGATTATTGTGTAAATATAGATTATAGCCTACATGAAGTACATCCACTAACATGGCATTTCAACCACCTGCTTACAAACAGTTACACCGTAACAGCAAAAATTCTACCATTATATAAATCTATATTTTTAATTAAACTAACGCAAAATAACAGTCAACGACAAGGTTAGTCAATTTTCTCACTATCAGCAAGAGCAAATGTTTGGACCTTGATTGTAGTCATGCAGTTTTTGTCAATTGTAACACAGAAATCCACATTTAAATTCCTCTGTGAAACAGCAAAGTAAACAAATCCTACGACGTGGACGAGACAAAAACAAACGTCCAATTTTGGATATTAAATATTTAAAAAATAAGATGTTTACTTACCACTGAGAATCTCATTGTTGCTGCCCCAGAAGTCTGCAGCTTTGGACGGCCTGTTGTAAACCTCATCTCTGTTAGCAGCTAAAATCAGCCTGCAGAAGCAAACAAAAATTAGACCATCTTCTTCACAGTACAGATAACACACTATTTCCATAACAACGCATATCTACACCACCAGTGTACCAATAATAGCCACCAATAGTAGCCAATGAAAAGGCAGATCTCTGGTCAGGTTTCCAGTGTGAGTGGTAGAGAAAACAGTGCTGGGTGAGCTCTGAGGTCACATGTGCACCTAAACGTGTTTATCTCGCGCTGATCCCATGACAGCATTAGGTGATTTGTCAGCTACACACCTAGGGCCCAGAGGAGGCTCAGCTGTGAAGCTGATGTGAAGCTGCTGTGTGTGTCTAAATTGTCCCTCTCAGGCCTGACATTATTCTTCACAATATCCATCAATCATGAGAGTTTCTTACTATGTGTGAAAAGGTGTCAAGAAAGCCTCTGTAAATGTAATTATGTAACTGTGAAATGCCCATTAATAAAAATTATAATTGCCTATACCAATCACTATACAAGGGGAAAAAACAGATGATTAAAGTTACAATTCACCCAAAATGAAAATCTTCATGTTATTTTATATGGACATAAAACTACAAACACATTTCACACAATATCTTTTGTTCCACAGTTTGTCATTTAATTGTATAGTGTTTTTATCTGCAATGCGTGTCGGTTGGATTGTAAAAGTATAATTTCAACGTTATTGCATCTGACACACATTTCCCTATTGGTGAACCTCTAATAGTGATGTAGCAAGTAATTACTGAACTGAAACCACGATCACAGAGCCGTGTCAGTGTGCACAGATCTTAGATTCTGTCTTCCTGCCCTAATTTGCTGCAATAGCATAACTTCTATTAGCTACTTAAAAAGAACATGGATAGTCACACTTTCGCTGCATTTCCAGACTGCGGAACCTGACAGGCTGAAAGAGAGAGAGAGAGAGAGACAGATGAAGAGAGAGAGAGACACATGTAGAGAGAGAGAGAGACAGAGGTAAAAAAGAAAGAGGAAGAGAGAGAGGGAAAGAGAGAGAAAGATATGTGATATCCTGGGGGTTTCACAGATTGATCTGCAATGCTTCATGTACCCCAGGAATATGTGCTCTCTCTCTACTAAAGACAGCTTGCAAAGCAGAAAAGCTCCTCTGCATATGAAAACAACTGGCTGGCTGACAATGTCAGTTACACCAGAACCTGGGCAAGGTTATCGCTCTCTCTGTCAGCCCAAATGCAGAGATATTTATTCTCTCTGAAAGAGATAAATGGCTAAAGACGGCTGGTCACACAGAGTTGAAATGAAGTCGAGCGGAGATTTGGAGGAAGGTTTAGGACAGAAGAATGAGAACTGCCTGAGATTCAGACTAACAGACAGACAAATATACAAATTTGTTTGCATGTTTCATCAGAAAACTGTCTGCACAGTTGTTTTATGCAAATGAGCTCAAGATCTATAGCTAAGATCTGATGTGGAGCTATATTTCAAAATCGCTCAGCATTTTTGACAGGTTCCATCAGTTCCAAAGATAAAATACCAGCGCTAAGTGGATCCGTTTTAGTCACATCAAAGTCGCCATGGCAATTTTGAAGTAAACACCCGCAGACCTCCTGCCTGTTTCCTCTCAAGGGGATTTCAGAGCTGCTGGCTGGAACTGTGAAGCTAAAGGTTGACATGAAGATCAAATATTTCACAAAGATCTTTATTTTTGCGAGATGGGAGGTAGGTCAGATCTGAACTGTAATGAACTTTGCAGTAATTGTACATTTCTTCTGGGTACCGAGGCAGAAACGTCATTCACCTTAAGGGCGTTTCTGTTTTTCAGGTGACTTAATGTGACTTGAATGCGGTGAATCATTAAGCATGAAGGGCTAACGATACAAGGGCGATTTCTATTGGCAAATCACAGGTTTAGTTGGCAAAAGGCACTCAAGAGCTCTGAGCTAATGATATGACAAAAAATGAAGTCAGTGTTTCATAACTTTTTTGCCTTAAACCAAGTATGACTCAAGCTCCGTTGTCTACATCAAACCTAAAAGATATCCTTTTAACTCAAGATTATACCGTATTTTTAAATAAAGTAAATACTTAATGTTCTCCACAAAATCATGAGTCCTAATTAATTAAGACAAATTATTTTGACAGCTCTACTAACTAACTTCAATTCACAACTTCAAAGTTTAATCTGTACCAAAGAAAAATCGCAATCTTTCCAAGTACCCGCTGGAGATATCCGTACCACTGGTTGAGAAACTTTGGATCCATGCTCTAAATTGCAATGTTGCTAGGTTACAGGTTGCAAAACAGCAGAAATGCACTTTAAATGTCAATGTTGTTTTACATTTGCCTGATGCTAATTATTACAGTACATATTAGTGTTTTTGTAAACAAGGCTGTGCTACCCTATCAGAGAAACCACTGCAGGCAAACCTTTACCATTGATTGGGGTTTACCTCCTGGGCTGAGTCATCTGTGACGCCGAAACACTGTGACTGATTCAGCATAATATAATCAAATTACAGCTTGTCAGGCAATAATCCTGATTAGCGTAGCATGTTACAATTTGACAGCATTATAACAGAGGTAACCTCCCCGCAGTGAAGTGGGATAAAAATATAAAACATTAGAATACATAAACTTATTACTTATAAGAGACTCCACAAGGCAATAGCTATTGCAAAAAGACAAGCTTGCCTAAGAGACACCAGCCATTCTGCAAACCTTGACCTACAGATGTCTACTGAGATATTAAATTATGGAAGATTTCAACACTGGGCTTGTCCTGCATGTTTATTGCATTTACAGCATTTTACATAAAGTACACATCAGCTAATTAGGTGTATATGAGACAGTTGTATAACAAGTTAGGTTCCTTTAATTATGCATGAATTCCTATGTGTCTCCCAGCTTCCATTTTCATGACTCCACAACTATATAAACAGCAAGAATAAAATGCAAAAACCAGGCCTCCAGCCCTCCTGTTATGTTTTGTATCTTCTAAAAATAGTCAGCAAGGCAATATATTTGTACATAACGATAATAAATAAAACATAAATTTACAAAAATAATAGTTCATAGTTTCATAAATTCTATTTTCCACACCTTCTGAAACTAGAGCTTGAATAGTGTGAGTTTTTTGTTTTGTTTTGAAAGAATTTAAAGCATCTATTATTTCTGCAGGAACAGAATCCAAAGATCTCAGTTACTACAATTTGCACATAACAGGAAGGCCAGAGTATCTACTCATATCTCCAGATCTACCACAGCTTCCAGGAACAGGTGCGCTACCTGTAGGCATTTTTAGATGCAGGCCGAGGGTCAAACTTCAAGAAGATGATGCACATGAGGAGGTCACAGATAGCAGGAGTTTTCAATCACAGTGAGGTCTGAGGTCAGAGCTGGGACGTGTTAGGAGCTGGAAAAAGAGATGAAGAAAAAAATGAAATCATGAATTTTGGATATAAGAGATTAAGCAGTGAGGAGGGCAGTTGCTGACTTTAATGAGTGATTTTAATGATTAATATTATTAATATATGATGTGAACAGTAACATTAATATATGATCAAATCTTGTTTGAAAATATACCAACTTGTTTGACAGGAGCAGGTAACCACCCTAAAAATATCAAATACTACAACAGAAGAAAATACTATACATTTAAACTACATATTCACAACTATACATTAAAACTGCCCTTAATATCAATAAAGACACAAGCAGATGACATATAATGTTCTGTTTTCTTCAGCAGAATAAGTCAAAAGTAAACCGCTGACGTATTAATTTATTTAATGAACGAATATAGATATGACATCGTTCTTTGCCCCGAGTTACATCATACAGTATAAACGCAGACGTAAAAAGAAAACACCCATATACACAGACACGAAAATCAAATCTTTTGGTTTATTTTTCCAGTATTTATTGGTGCTGTAAGTTTTGACAGCTGTGCTGAACCATATTGCTAGTCAATAACAATTAGCATTTAGACAACATACTTTGTTTAAACTCATTCCATTTAACCTTAATGAAATGTAACCCTCTGAGTTTGTATCTCAATATGGATTATTCGTGGATCATTATTTAGTAAGTTTATTGTCAGACTTCTGACAACAGTCTGACAGCAGGCTAGCAGTAGCCTACCAAGCTAACTGCATGGCTAAATTGTACACGAATAAATGCGAACACAAAGACATTGATTTTCCTCTTTTGTTGTAACACATATTTTTAAATACTACTTACAGATCCACGTGTTCATGATCAAATCATCTTGTTGGTTTTGTTTGTGGTAAGTTTAACAGAGGCAATTTCTACACTACAAAGGGCTGAAGCGACCTCACGCTGACGTCATCTGACAAAACCATTCTGATTGGCTGATCTGTAATCTGAAAGCGAGGGCTGCGCCTCTCTCTCATTAAAGGTGTTCAAATAACAATGTTTATTTCACGATCGGGTTCAGAGAAACTAAACTAAGATTTAATCGTTATGTGTTTTTATGCTAATGACATAAAGTGTCTTTGACGTGTGTGTTCATGAAATACATTTTCCATTTTATTTAATACATAAACTCCATGTATATATATATAATTTACCACGCGTCTTTTTCTTTGAACATGAATGCATTTTCTCTAAGAAATACATTCATTTGTTTGTATATATTCTATCAAGTATTTGATTTATGGACAGCGATTCAACCAATAAAAACGCTGTTTTAACACATGGACTAACCAATAAACGGGGCTACCCAGGGGCGGGATTTAACTGGCGTCTTACATTAGATATTAGCATCTGACAGCTTATATGATGTTGGTCATTATATTACTACTGGATCTCAGAAGCACTTAACAGCATTTATATTAATGCCCTAACTGTGAACACTCGTGTTTGGGATATCAAGACCATTTGGGAATCACAACCTATTACTTTTTGTTGTAAGCGAAATTTGGTGATATCGTTGTGAAAAATGATTGGTATGCTAGAAGTTAAGGCGATGCATTTATGATATAAACGTTGCTTTCCGTCCGCCCGGTGTTCAGAGCGCTTGTAGTAGCCTCGGAAGAATCCAATAACAGCGAGAGGGTTTCTTTTCGTTGTATACATAGGGAAGCATCGTGACATTTTACAAGTCGCTGAATGCATTTACATTGAAACGTTTACTTCGCATAACAGCGCGTTTGGCTTGCAGAAAGTGAAAAGCGAGTTGCCAGAGATCAGACATGCGTCGGTCTGGTCGCGGAATCATCCTCTGATACTGTTGACAAGTTGAACG
Source organism: Yasuhikotakia modesta (assembly GCA_036877545.1). Taxonomy (NCBI): domain Eukaryota; kingdom Metazoa; phylum Chordata; class Actinopteri; order Cypriniformes; family Botiidae; genus Yasuhikotakia; species Yasuhikotakia modesta. Next base: position 33,493 of record JBAJNP010000258.1, on the reverse strand, counting down.
AGTCCCTACAACCCTGCAACTCAGAGACGAGGTAAGATTATTCACGCTCCTTCACGTCTGTTGTACGATCGTACGAGCTGAGATTGACATTTACAAACTTAGTTTATTTTGCAAACCCAATGGGCTGTGTGCGCACTGCTGCATTGGTGTGCGTATCTCTACGGAGCGGTTCGAGTATTTATTTACTGTCTATCATGGAGTGCAGTTCTTCGGCTCTAATACTTGATATTTTTGCTGCAGTCTGTTTTTATACATCACCATTAGGTGCTTTAAAAATAAGCACGTTTATAATTTGGACATGCATCACTTGGTATACAACTGGTATTTATCTACGTTGTGTTTAGACAGCGCATCGCGTTTGGTAGTAACACGCGTGCACAACGAGGTGTAGCCCTTTAATGTGACAGTGGTCGTTTTTGTTATGATCATCATATATAAATGTCCATTCTGTGGACAACTAGAGCAGGGATTTAGGGATCATTGGGAATAATGCGCAGGGAGTAAATCAGAAGTGCTGATTGTGAACACATTACAAAATACAGCCTGTGTTAGGAAGGGGGTCCCTGGTGCATACAGCATGACGTGCTTTCACTTAAAGATACCACTGTTATATTGATCTTGTTGTATTATTGTACATGCAAAACGAATACAGATGTTTTATAAATGCTGTTTATTTTAATGCTTTTAAGGAATGTGGGATGTGTTTAGGGATGATCCTGCTAGATTAAAATGGCGCGTTAAATGGTATTATTTGAATTGTGAACCTTATCGATATTTTGGAAAATCGTTTAAATGGAAACAATAGAAAAATGTGGTTGAAGTAGTTTCTCTCTCTCTTTCTCTCTCTCTGTCTCTCCCTCTGTCTCTCCCTCCCTCCCTATATGAAAAAATAACAGCTGGAGTGACATTGATGAGCCTGAATGATAACAGACTTATGAATGATAATATGAATGATACTGTGGGAGTCATAGTCAGTTATGATGTTATGCTTTTTAGCAGGATTTACACACTTAATCTGCTACTGTCATTATTTAATGCAATAATTGTGAAAATTGCCACTTTGATGCCTCATTAGCATTTGTGCACCACCTACTCAGGGGTTGTTGTGGGGAACAACTGGTTATATTCAGTGCTTGGAGAGGTTTGTACCTTGGAGGCTGAAGTCTCTGCTTTTAAAGGTATTCATTTAGAGATTATAACACTTAAGCAAGTGCATGACAGATCAGTGTTATAAACAGCCTTTTACCTGATTCGCAATGGCAAGCTTATAATAGTGATTTATAATTTGAGCTTTTAAGTTTGAGCTGATTTGCCTGGAAATGTCAGTTTGGGTTCTTTGACTGTAACACGTGAAGTTCAAATTGCAATTTATGTTTTAAACAGAGATGGTGATAGAGAGTTAAGTTATGAATATTAGCATTAACTTCATAAAGCCTGTTATTCCTGATAAACCTTTGGATGGGTATATCTTATCAGTGTCTGATTTACTTCTTGTACCCTATATCTTTAGTTAAGCCTAAAATGATTTTCCCAGACTCCCATCATTGTAACGGTTCATTAGTGGGGCTTGAAAACACTTGAACTCGTTTTCATACCATGTTGACATAATTCTCACATTCATCTAAACTGAGTTGTTCTTTAAAAACTCTCGTACCCTAGTTAAGATGGTGAGCTTGTTAAGTCAGCCAGCGCTGTCATTCACGCCACATTGAGCAGCTTTCCTTGTCAGAGGAATGCTGAAATATGGAGAAATTCAGCTTTATGCAAAGAGACGCCCTTATAGCTCATGAAAGTCATACAGTTTTAAAACTTTATTTTGAGGAACCGTTCTTACAACCTAAAATTGTTAGCTGGGGTAAGGATAAATGCTGTCAAAGTCATTTCATTGCTTTTGCATCGCTGCATTTACTGTACAAAGGTTCCTACAAGATAAACAATGAGGCGCATGCGAGTGTTTTGGCGCTCTTCAGCATTTTACAGCTCACAATATTATGATGTAGGCAGATAGATGAGAGTTGACAGAGCCTGGGCTTGAGTCTGCAGACAGACTCCTGTACAGAGGGCAAATGAATGCAGATGAGTCTCTGACAGGCTTTGAGCATCACAAGAGCTTTTCTTGTGCGAGTGCTGCTGGTTCAGTGGACTGTGTTTGAGACAGCTTCCTATTCCACATTGGTATAAAACAGAAATCACAATGGTTGCTTCTGGAATGTGAAAAAAAAACTTGAGACTTGATTTTATCCTGGAGGAATTTTGGAATCTTTGGAAGGTGGAGGGATAGAAATTGCCGGGCCATTAGACAATATAATCAATATATTGTCCCACCGTCTGTATAATAGCTTGTGGGTGGTCAGTTGTCTGAAGTGAAGGATTTTGGGAAGAGTTCCACTACTTTTTATACGCAACCTAATATTCCATAGAATATTGAAATGATTATGAAGGAAAAGTTCAATATTTAAGCTTTACTTTGTTTGGAAGTCTCCAAAGCTTTCTCACTGTCTTTCTCTGCATCTTTTGTCTTTGTTCTGACTGTTAGCCCCCAGTTGCTTTCCTCTGGAACAATAACTGAGGAATGTAAGTGCCTCAGTTTTGCCCAGAGCTCATTTCATATGTTAATGAAGTGTCCTTCTGATTATGTAAGCCGTGTCTCTTACTTACTCTGCATTTCTGAATCTGTCTCATCTCAGCATTTTTGCTGCGTTTTTTTCCATTACAGTAGGTGTGTATCTGTATGCGTGTATGGGTTTGTTATATTAGTTATTAACCAAAGGTAAGCAGGGTTGCTAGTTTCGGGAACCTGAGATCAAAACTAGCATGTACTATATTTTCCATGTACAAAATGCATTATTTTTAACTCTTTGGCTGGAGTTTAAATTAACCAGTTAATAAAATAAACCCATCTTTGGTCTGCAGTTGTTAAACTGTTTGTCAAGGTAAACAAGTTGTAAACTAATCTTAGTTGTAGCAATAGTGGCAAAAACGAATCGTTTACATGCATCATAAAGCAGTATTACAGAATGATTTTTGTTGGTTTATTTGAGGGAAAATAGCCATAGGATAAAACAAGGAATGATGGGAGTTTTCCTGTGAGAGTGAATGACTCTTCATCATCACACACCTGTTTGATAGCCCTGGTTTCCCTTCTGTCCCAAGCCATTTGGTATGCTACAAAAATCTACCCCTGGCCGATACTGACTCTCCTTGGCACGAATTGTGGCACCTGCTCTGAATAATTCTTCCAGATAAATAGCCGGTGGTTTTGCACAGCAGAAACCTAATGTTTTCACATCCTAAATATCTTAAATCTAGACTTATCAGTTCCTAAATCATGTGATAAAGTTTGTATGTAGTTGCAGAAAGCAGCACATTAGTATTCAGAACGCCGGATTCTTCTGTGTGCGCGGCTGAGGGACTGTTTGTTTGATTGAGAAGGTCTAAGAAATGTCAGGCATTCTTCAGATTGAAAGATGGTGCCGGCATAAATTTTGTTTCCGTGTCGCCAAATTAAATGGAGTTTTTACAGACGGCTCACGCGAGGGTCAGAGGGAAGTTTTGATGAGAATTATTAGGTTTCTGTAAATGTTTTTAGAAATTTGGACTAATCAGAATCACAGTATTCAGCCTGTTTATCAGCTCTGAATAAAACAAACGGGTCAACTGTCAGAATTTCTAATATAGTGCACACTAATTATTTATCACCATGTTTGCTCATTTCTTCCCATACATTAATCTGTTTGAAGATGATTTGTGTCCTCCGCTAACAGACCAGCTAACAATTATAACTTCTGTAACATTTTCATTAAACAACCGAAAAGTTTTGAAAGTTCTAGGAATGTTTAATATGTCTGGTTTTTAGACATTGTATTGAAATTATTGCTTGGTTACAAGAACATTTAAACATATAATGTTAAAGAAATGTTCTTAAAACCTGAGAGAACTTTTAAAGTGTGTTAGCCAACGTTCTGAGAGCGTTTCCTGTTAGCTGGGAGGGTAATGGTGACAATTTTCGTGTACAAATCGGTACATAATTTAGAAGTGATGACTTTTGCATGTTAACTTGTGGAACCTGTGATTATTTTTTTCTAGTGCAGAGTTGACATGCTGCTATTTAGAATATTTAATCTTTGGTACTGTGACATGTTTGCTGGAGGTTAATCTGTTCACCTTTGTGCCGTTTGTTTCTTTTGAGCAAATAAATAATCTCTCACTGTCTCTACTGAGAGATACAAAGCCACTTTTATTTGATACTTTTGTCTGTTAGCACTGAAAGGCTCTTCAGCTTGCTGTCTTTCTTGGATAACCTTCAACTCTGCTAGTGCTAAATTTGGCTTTAATGCTCCTGAATTAGGTCTGATAGTGGATGTATCTGATGCTAATACATTAATGAAATTCATTGAGGTTTGCTAAGCTAATATCAGTAAATTATTACAATAATGAAATGCATGCTGTAAATTTGTGTGACAGTGTGCTTTGTGACATTGTGTGACAAATTTGACAGTGTGCTACTGTTACAAAGTTCTCTCATGTTCTAAAGCAGAGGTTTTTCAGACACAATTTCTACCCAATAAATGATTCCACAACTTGGTATATATGTATGTTTGCTATGAAAATGACTAAACACTAAGAAATGTCTGTATTTGTACTTGTATTTTAAATAAGTCATCCTGAGGCCCTTGGAAGTTTGTTGAGGGCCTGTATGACCTCTTGCAGAAGAACAATGTTCTAAAGACTGTTCTAAACTGTTCTAACTGTAGACGCGCTCTCCCCATCCTTTACGCTGGAAAGTTATCATCTGTCTGTCCTCACATTCTAGTATGAATGATATTGGATAACATTTTAACTCTGTGTTTGGGCTGCACCCATCTAATCCTCTTTTCCAAATCCTTTCTGCTCCTCACTGTGTCAGGACACGGGCTTGATTTATGAATATGTGATCTGGTGGAAATTTCCAACCACATCCCATCGCGGCTCACATTTCCCGATCCCGTCACCCGCTCTGTATCCTGGCTGGCAAAGGAGATGCTTCCTGTCATTCCTAACCCTGTTCCAACAATGACACTGTCCAAGCAGGCTGGTGGGACGTGTCCTGTGGTGGTTGCCGTGGTGTGGGTGGATTAACCCCGGCTTGATTATATCCAGGGATAAGAGCTGCTTAATTGTAATCACTGGAGCATTCAGAAAGGCCAAACACTACCCAGCTAACAGGGAATGTTCTCAGAATGTTGGCCAATGTTCTCTAAACATTCTACTAAATTTATAAAAACAGTATTGCAATAATATTAGTTAAACGTTTTTTATTTGACATCATCAAAATCAGAATTTAAAAGGTGTTTGAATAACATTTTAATAACCAATCAAAAACAAATACAATGTGTAAAAAAAATAGACGTTTTGAACTTTTGAAGAAAATTCCGAAATCATTTTTTCAAAGTTTTCAAAGTTTTTGTAACTTACAGGAAGCGTTGCGGAAGTGTTCTTGCAACCTAAAACTGTTAGCTGTGTGTGTCTGTGGACAGAAAAGAAATGGTATAGATCATAGTTTACCTGTCTTTGTTTTGTTCAGTGTTATTTCAGGATAGATGAGGTATGGAATGATAATTCGGGCCATATTTTATAGATTATGTCTCTGTTTGCACTCTACTAAACTTGATGTGCCATCTGTCTGTGAGCTGAGATGAATTGTTCCCGTTTTGTGATGTTTGTATGCAGTGCCTGTCGAAGGATGTGCCATGGGTGAAGAATGTCCTAATGATTCTTACTGCTCTGCTGAAGCATGACCCACAGCCCCAGTGAGACACAGCTGCTCTTTGCCCTCAGAAATGGATCTTCTCTCAGAGCAGAGATGGGAGAAACTTTGGAATATCTTCTTCTCAATAGGGGACTTTCGGACTGTATAGGAACTGTCATGTAGTTCCTAGAACTATTGGCAGAAGTTCCAACTTTTTGGGATATTAGTTATACGATTGTCCTACTTCAGAGTGTGGTCTAACCTAGCACAACAGGAAGTATGAGTGGTGTTCGTGTAAGCTGGCTGGCCCAACAGCATCATAAAGCAATTTGTTACAAGACATAAGCATACAGAAGCTAACATTAATGGGATTTAGCTGTTAGCCTTTAGTTTGTGGTTTGTTCTTTTCCCCACCTCGACGTTATACAGCACTCCAAGTTTTTGTAGGAGATTTGATTTCTAAGCTATTCTTTGTACTCTTTTAATCACAACATATACACACACATTCCATGTCTAATACTGCTTCTTTGATCACAGCATCTTCAAGTTGTTTTTGTTTTTAAATGCCACGCTATCTTTTCAGAGTTGCCTGGTTTGTGGTTCCTGTAACTTAGTTCCTAGAACTATCCAGTATGAAAGTGACTTATGTTTTGGATTTCATACGTCCTCTTTTCTTTGTATATCTGGTCACAAATTGGTTTGTTGTTTGGTTTTGAAAACTTTGTTTTCCAGTTTAATTAATTATAAGTGATTTCTCCTGCTTCTTGAGTATCGAATGCAATCATGATGCGAGAAAAGTGTTTTTTAAAAACTTTAGTTAATTAGCAGTTCTCACACAACATTCTGCTTAAGACAATGTTGCAGAGTCGCGCTGTCTCTCCAGCTCATCCCAGCTGCTCCAGAATAACTGAGAAATCATTTTGAATACTGGAACTCGCATCTCTCTGTAGTTCACTCATGATGTTAGCCAAGGGTCGTACAGTCACGAGTATTTTTCTCACCTGTTCTCTGACCCTTAAAATTAAACCCACTTCTTTGTGCCGTGCCGTTAGAAACTCAGTGTACACATTTTTGCAGTTTTCTGAAATATAGATTTCTAAACGCATAATAAGCGAGGTGAACGTGGTTAAAAATACATATGGAGTTATAAAATGAACGTAGGTTGCATTGCTATTGGCTAATTGTAGACCCATTTAATACATAATGTTTAAGTTCATATTGAAATCTTTAAGATTCTTGACGTTTGATAGCTAACTTGATTGCAAATCTGTACTTGTGCTTGAGATCTGTAAAACTCTAGTGGAGTCATTTGTGCAATGTTGAGATTTTTTTCTTAGTAGAAATATATAAAATGCAGAAACAAAGCCATTTTCTTTCCATTTAAATTCATTGCAGTTTAAGAGAAACAATTGACATTTTAAAGTGACCTCATCTGTGTTTTTTGTTATAGCAATGGATGAAAAATGTAGATGACTCATCTTGCACTACACAGATTTAGTCCAATCAAACGAGAGCGTCTCTCCCCCTAACATCCCCTGCAACTGACAAGCAAGTAGCAAAACACATTCTACTTGCCGGGCTATTACATTTGCTCTTTTAAAAATGTCTCGTTTTAGTGCAGCTCTAAACATGTCCATGGCTTGCCTCATTCTGAATTGATATTTTAAAAAAAAGTATTTTTTATTTTAATGAAAGGATGTTTACTGTCTCTCCTCTATTGGGTCTGTTGCTTCCTGTTGTACCTCAGGGACATGAAGAGCTCTTGCTGGCCATTGAAGTCTTTTAGCTGCAGACAGGAGAAGCTGAGCTTCATGCAGGTTTGCCTGAATGGTCTCATAAAGGAGCTGTCAGATAAATGTTTTTCTGCTAGTGCTTAAGACTGGGCAGGAAATAAAAGGAAGCCTCTGTCAGAGGCTGGATGTGGCAGGATGAGCCGCCAGCCTTCCTATCAGTGTTTCTTTATGCATGTACTGGCTCCTTGGCAGACACTGAAGCCCAGTCCAGTGCGGAGGAGGGGGAACGAAGAGCCCCGGACCAGCTGGAGCTGAATGCAACGGGACTGTGACTGTCGCATCTGCGGTTGCGCAAGTCCAGGCGCAGTTTTGTTCCAAAACTCATTGAGCTCCCAGGTTGTCACCTCTGCGGTGTTTCTGCAGAATTCAGCTACTTTTATAGTGCTGGGTTGGTTTTTTGACAGGTTAAAGGCCTTTAATGTCACAGGTCATCTGGAACACGATTGTGAACCTCCAAAAGGTCATTCGGCTACTTTTGGCTAGTTTCTAATGAACATTCGGCTGGGTTCATACAATAATCTTGCAACCCTGAATCTTTTGATTTTATAGGTAACATTTTTAAGGGTTTATTAGCAACTTATTTATGGTGCCTTCATAAGATGCCTAATGTTTTGACAGAATTGTCAAATTTCAGAGTAGGCCATCCCAGAATGCATTGCGCCATGGAAAAAAAAATGTCCAAGATGGCAGATATAGTTGATTATAAATATACTTCTTGATTATTCCAATGACCAGAATCCCAAAGTTTATTAAACGTGTTGAAATAAAGTATATTAAAAATGACACTTATTAAAATTAGACTCTCTAAACCCAAATTTTTATTGCTTTTCTCTCCTCACCTGTATTAAAATCAGTTGCGCCTCAGAATTGCTGGCTATATAGAGCGTTCCAAATCCGTCACTTATGAGGTTCCATTTCACTTAGGCCGCTGACATAGAAAACAGCTGCGTAAGTAGACAGTGAGGCAGCTTACTAGGTTTTGGAACAGTGCTAATGTAAACCTGAAGGGATTGAGATGGAAAGAGAGAGAGACATTGAAAGATAGAGACTCTGAGAGACTGGGCGAGTTAGAATTAGAGACCTCATCTGTCACACTGCAAAAGGAAATGACTCCTGCTTTGTGGGGTTGTGAGGCTGTTTAAGCCTCTGTCAAGCCGATTCCGTTTCCAGTGTCGGATATTTCAGCCATATCCTCTCTGGTTCATCTGCGTTTATTCCATTTTCCTCATTTATAGCCAAACCAACCGACAGTCTGTTACTTCTGTTACGTCTGCTGGTGATGAAGTGAATTGTGGCTTTTACCGAGGCATGCTAAATTAGAATGGAGGAATTGGAATATGATAATGTGTACGCAAATTCAAACCATGAATCATAATACACTATGCCAGCAGCTTTATTGGAGCACACAAGTACAAACTATAGAGCATGCAGGGATCAGCTAGGACATGGCAAAAGCTGTAAACTAATTTTACAGTCCTGCAAATGTGTCGGTTTTTATTATAAAAGAGAAAAATATACCCTTGTGTGATAAATGCAAGCAGTGAAGCATGTGAAATTAATTCTGAATATTAAGTTGATTAGGCTTTGATTCTTGGATACTGAACTCTTTATAAGGAGCAAATGGGTTTAAAATTTCAGCACCCTATGTTTATGCCAACAATTTTGATGTTTGACTTTAAAGAGACCGTTCCTCATAAAATAAACTATTATTTTCTCCTCATGTCATTTCAAGCCTTTACTCTAATATTTTTGGTGTCAAAACATTTGTGAATTATCTTTACATCCCTTTTTATCAACCTGAAAAAACGTTGAGTGGAAAACAGCTGCTTCTAAATTCTCCGTTTGCGTTCAGCGAGAAAGATAATAACCACATACAGGTTTGGAATGAGATGAGAGTGTATAAATAATGACAGAATTTTCCTTTGTGGCTGATTGAACGCTACATAGAATTGCAGTAACACGGGACTTGTGGCTAATGCATTTGGCTGCTAGCTTTTGCATTATGTAAAAGCCAGCACTGTAAACTCATTCTGCTGGCATTCAGAATTATTATTTTACAGCGAGTCTAATAACTTTTCTGCAACGCAGTCTAGTTTACTCAGACAGAATAGAAGCTTTCCTGATCAGAACTTTCTAACGCTTCCTAATTAGCATAAAACTGGAAGAGAGTTTGGGATGAGAGTGGATGAAGGATCAGTCATTGGAATAGGGAAAGAAAGTTAGGCCTGTCCAAAGAACCTGACAGATCCATCGACAGGGAGAAAAATGGTAAATTAGTAGTTGAGAGGTTAAGAAGTAATAAGGTAATTGTCAGGTGCTGTTTAGCTGATTTCACACATACATGCACAAAATTTGGTTAGCCTAGATAAAACATTAAATAAAATGTGACTACAGGTTCCTAGCTGGTACCGTTTATATGTGGTTATTGAAGTATTCATTTATATGTGTATTACCGTACATGTGTTTGAACAAAATCTCTGTGAACGCTTCAGTAAGAGTGTCAACGTACTGCCAACGTTACCGCTATGGTGAGAGGCTTGTGAGCGCTGTCATTGATGTTGTCAGAGAAAGCGAGTCCGCTCACGTTAGGGAACTCTGCATGACACCCTGCTGCATAATTGCCGTGTGTCTTGCTAACACGCTTGAAAAATGCTAAGGCAGGCTTAACCTGAGAGGAGAATTAGAAGCAGTGGCCTAGAATGCTGTAAAGTATAAACGTATTAGTATCATGTCAGATGTGACGTATTTTGAATGTGATTGGCAAAGTAGACTGTAGTCAAAGTATATTATATTGTGTGTGTCTGTGTGTGTGTGTGTGTGTGTAGCATTGCCTTGTATCTTATATCTGCCTTTATGATATTATTCTGTATATTAGGGAAGTAAATGTCTACCACACCTCTCTTAAAAAGCTTCTTTAGATCCACAGACAGCTTTCATGAGGAGACGAGCATTACAAACTCATGATAATCTTTCAGGAAAATCCTTTCAGGGTATCTTTCTTTTCCCAGTCAGGTACAGTAGGTCTTTTACTGTTTTCTGCATATGCTGAGTCCTTTTTTTATTATTCATGGCATTATTTCTTAACATGCAGCTATGTTTCTGTCCTACTGTATTTTCTTTGAGTAACTCATGAGCGCAGACCCTTTGAAGACATTCATCCATGCACCGAAAGCTCAGAGGGCTCAGAATGTATAGGACTGTAAGTGGTCTCTACAAGACCACCTCCCACATTGGAAACCATTACGTGCATCTTGCGGTACGGACCCGAAGCAGTCGGCTAGCCTGAAGCTTTTATGAGTGTAACCCATGACATATCAATGAATTCTGTTACTGGGTCCATTATGACCAGCTGCTATGCTATAAACCAGATACATTGTAGTGAGTTTCTTTCTCACATAATTCATTGTTGTTTTGCAGGGTCTGCTTGTGTACGAAGTAGAAGATCTGTGGAATACTGGAAGGTCTGACATCTTGGTGTCCTCCTTTTATCTCTGAGGTTTCTGCGATCTTTCATCAGTTGTGTGCCAAGCACCCTTTGGTAAACAAAAAGTTGATAGGAAGTTTTGTGAGGGATTGCGAGTGCCTGCATTAGCCATCAGTGAAACTGCACTTCATATCATTGGAGAAATTGAAGTAAATAAGCAGGGAATGGAAAACTGTAGAACAAACACAATTGTATGATTTTTTTTTTTAAAAGCCAATTATGAATTTAAAACTTCAATTCCAGCTCAGTATATTGGCTGTGTCACAGCTATCGGTCACATTTTTCCAAATGGTTTTTAAATGTCGCCTCCATTGTAATGAGCTTCGGTCTCATCCGTGTACCATCAGCTCCAGAGACACGGCGCCTGTGAACTTAAATGATTTTCAGCCAATTTCAGGTCCTTGTTTTTTGTTTCTAAGCTTCTCTCTCCATTTAAACTGTTTTCAAAAAACCATAGTTAGGAAATGTGCGAGACATGACTGCAGAAAGTCGTTCTTTGATTATTCCCTCAATTATCTTTCCTGGAATCTCCATCGGTGACCTTTGAAAGCCTAGGAGAGCGAGAAAAGAGTCGGATAAAGACTGTGAGGCATGATTTTCATATGAATACGCTCTTGTTTGACCTTGTAGGGTGGCATTAATTCAACAGTCTCCCACTGCCGCGCTAATAATCTGCTCCCATATGCTGCAAATCCCTTACAGCTTCCACTACAAACAATTCTTCCAGCAGTCTTTACCGCGCGGCTCCCCAGCCTCTAGTCCAGATGTTCTCTTAGTTCTGCACTTTAATATTCAAGGAAGTGGATCAGAAAATAATTAAACTCTGCGACAAGTGACGCGACCCCAATTACCTCGTTCTGTTGTGGTCGTGACAACATGGACAAGATGAAGAGTAAGAGCTTTATGCGTTTGACTGGGTTTTTTGGGGGTGTGTGTGGGAATGAGGGGAAGTCGGATCTTTTCTATTTTAATTTCTCACCCCTGTCAAGATAGTCCCAGAAACTAGAGGCTTCAAAGTGAAATGAACGAGTATCTGTCAGTCGGGTTGCTTTAGATCCGTGACGCTTGATTTCTCGGTCTTGACATGGTTAGGAAGACGTGACCTGATGTGACATATATTGTTACGTGCCGCCTTAAGCACAGTTCTACTTGCTTGGAGAGGTAGTCATTATCTGAATGTGAAAGCTTTTCTCATTAATAATAAAAAATCACACTTGTGTAGATCTAGTTGGCAACTTGCATTCTGCCATTACAAGGTTTAATGGATCAAATTTTGAAGATTTTAGTCTTTTTCATTAAAAGCTAAACGCTGTACTAAGCTGACACGGCCTACCAGAATGTTGCTATTTAAAATCTATATGTGTGAACTTTTGAATTTGGACCAATGACACGTCTCAGTGGGAGGGGCTGCCTGGAGCATAAGAACTATATAATTATGTGACGTGATTCACCCAGTAGTTTTTGTTGAAAGACAGATACATGAGTGCTAGTCAGAGTTTATGGTTTGAACATTTGTTCGGTTTGCTGCAGAAGCTTCTGGTTGATATTAAAGTTATTTTATCCATGTCACTTTTTGTTTTAGAAACTCTGATATAAAATACTGATTAGAAAAGAACATGCTGAGATTTTTTTTTTTTTTTAAGTTGGAGGAGTTCGTTATTTACTAATAATGTTGTTTGACAGTCAAGGTCACTGTTTACTTCATTGTGTGGAAAGACAGCTGTAAGTTCTATGTCTGTAAATGTTTAGGTCCTGCATCTGATATCACATTTAAACAGAAATACCAGCCACTATTTTTTCCACACAGGAAATGGCTGTTCTCTTCCTCTGCACCATCCACCCTCCTCTTCCTCCTGAGCCGGGCTTACATTGATGCCCCTGGCATTCGCAGTGTGTGCTCTATCTTGAGCAGATGGTGACGGAAGGAGAAGCTGTGAGATTAAAAGGGGGTTTCTCTTGTGCTTCCTTTCCTCAGCGTTCTTTGATCCTCCACATTTATGGAATAGTTGGGATTCTGCACTTAGATGGATGAAGATCGATGTCTGCGCTTATTTAAATTTCACTGCAGATGAAGGTATCATCTCCAGCAGCTGTTGTTTAGCACACGTTGCTTGTTTTTGTTTTCTGCTTGCCTTGGCTGCCCTTAAAATCTGTCGGTCCAAAACACAAGATACTTTTCCTTCTTAAAGTCACAGTAAACCTAAAAAAACGACATTCTGTCAGCATTGGACCATACAACTTCTGAAGTCTTCAGAGGTGAGATGGTATTTGAGTGAGGTACTGACTGATATTCCAGGCAGATTCTCTGAGAGTTTTGATATCTGCCCTTGCTTTCCTTAGCAAGTTCCTGATAGAAGTTGTGATCCTGTCTTTTGAAGATTTCTTGAATGATGGAGGGATTTTAATCGTTTTCATGTTCTGCTTTCAGTTCTGCCAGTGCAGAGATCTCCACCGCTCTTTCTCAGACGCTTAATCTATCCTCACATTATTTTCGATGGGCAGCGGACCAGCATGGTCTCTGCTCAGACTTGGTATTAGAGTGCCATGTGAAATGGCTGGTGTCTGGGGAGCCTCTTTCTGCTCTCATTAGAGCCCTGCAATTTATAGCATGGATGGCCTTGAATTTCATGCTTCAAAGTAGAGGAGAGTCTGTGGACATTCTGTGAATTAGTCTTTATGACAAGGGCGAACCATGAACCTGTTAGTGAAATCTCTCATTTACCCCCTCCATCTCTCTCTATCTCTCTCACACACACACACACACCCTCTCCTCTCTTATTTCTTCTTCAACCATTTTACCGTAGACTAATGTAAAAACATCTGTACTGTGGATTTGGAAACAATATTAATTTCTCTATTTGAATCTCTATTAAGTCTAGGGTTGGAAATGTGGTCTGCTGGTTTAGTGGATTGATTCTGGTATGTTAAACTCATGTGGTGAGTTACGGGTTAGAGTCTGGGTTTCTGTCTTATGTTTATTGTTTCTATAGACTAGTCGCATAATATCTTTAAGCGCTTTTTCTATTTACAGGTAAAGGATATATACAATTCATGGAGCTTAACAGGTAAAGGAGACACAGTATGTTGAGTTTGGAGCTTGCAACTTGAAGGTGAAGGTTCGGTTCCTCAGGGAATACACATACTGACATGCTTGCAATAAGGATAATTGTATATTTGATCTACATTTGATATAAAATCCTAAGTGATTTTGTTATAGCTGTCTTATGAGTTTGTGTTTTCAATGAGACACTCCCAGAATGATGATGTGAGACCGGACCATGTAATTTTAGCCCAGTGGTTGCCAGATCTGAGCTTTTGAACAGTCCATTTTAAAAATGATAGCATCACCCTCAATTATCTCAAGTCAAATTATAAAAGCTTGATGGTGGTCCTACACTTTTCATTAAGGCATGTCGCCTTGCTTTTAATTACCCCACATATTTCTCTCTCTAATGGCATCAGAGTGTGTTAATGGAAATTCCATTTAGAAATAGACGATCGTCAGAAAAAAACCCATATGTGAGCCTGTGTTTGCTGTATGCCCTGCAGATGGGTTATAAATGTGTGCATTATGTTTACGTCTGTGCAACGCTTATCATCGGAGCTAGCCTTAAATCAGAGCCTGTCCGGACTGCACACTCTCTCCTGCATAATTCCCCTGTCTCATATTACATTCTAAATAAATTTGACTGCTTAAATTTGCTGTTTTATATAATTCAGTGATGTGTTCTATCAAGGAGACAGAGGAACCTCATGCATTATTTGGCCTTCATCTCGCTGCGCTCTCTGAAGTAATACAGTATGCATATGCTAATACGTTTCTATTCATCGGCTCTGCTGTGGTTTGGTTTTGAGGACTGAAACCCTGAAGGTGTGACCTTCTCCTCTGAATAGATGGGATGCGTTCATTGACTGATATAGCTGCTATCTCAAATGCTGAATCGCTCGGTCTGCTTGGTTCTCCCGAGACCCAACAAACTAGCCAGATACAGACATCCATAAAAGTCAGTGGTGTGTGCGTGTTTGGTATCAATCTTTGACTTAAGGTAGATTGTGGCCACTTGAAAGAGGTTTTTATTAAGTTTGTTGAACAAAAGTGGGCAGAGAAATTTTGTTGGGATGTTCAAAACATTCTGCCAGTCATTGTGGGGCTGTTTTTTTATTCAGAATTAAAGGGCAAACTGTCTAATTATTCTTGTACTCTTACAAACAGTAAAAACATTACTTATTGTTTGTTAATGTTAGCTAAAGCATTAACTAATATTAAAACATAGAATTGCTTTGCTTTTTTGAGCACCTCTTTAATAAGGGAAACTTTTGAGTCCTGAGTGTGTGGTTTTGAGTGTCTGTCTTGGACAGTGTTGGACAGAGAGAACAGTCGGGGAAGGCTGCCTCGCTGTGCCTTATTTACAGGCTCTGTGGCTCTTCATGAGGGCTGAAAGGGTGACTTAGCACCTGACCCCGAGTTACTTTCCGTTTCTTTATCTAAAGCTATTAAAGCTCTCAGTGTGTATCCGGCACCCCCTGTAAAGCCACACACACATATTCAGATCCCTCTCAGTGCTGGATATAGTGAGTGCAGGGATGCACAAATCTTTGTTATAGGATGCTTAACTCACCCTTAACTGATGCTTATTATAATTGCATGATAGTGTCAACAATCTGTTTCTATTTTTGTTTTATCCTGGGCAGAGGCAGTATAGTGCACAAAAGCAAACTTGCCAAGAATAAATGAATTCTTTTGGCCGTTCTGACCAATAGTTCACAGGTCTGAGGTCAGGTGAGGTTGTATTGTGTCTGTAAAATGTACAGTGACCCTCACTGGCAATATTTGGTCAATTGTGTCATTCGATTACCAACAGAAATATAAGCCTGATCTCTGAAATCACAAAACACAATATAGGCTAATGCAATGTGTTCACTTGTTTGGTTTGTTAGGTAACCTAGCCACAGCATAATCATAATGACTTGTCACAGGCTGACTTGGGGGTATTGATATAGTATCATAAAATATTGTAAAGTATCACAATGCTTTTAAAATATCATTTTTCGCCCCATGTCAACTACACTAAATATCCCAGAGTGACACACACACACACACACACACACACATTTTAAAGGGCACCCAATTACCTGTGAATCTGAGGTTATTTCCTATTATGATCTTTGCCTCTATTACTGCTGGGATTTTCAGCTTTTTTGCTCAGATTTTGCACAAGCCTCAGAGGTCAAACCATCTGCAGGAAAAAAGGAGGTGATTACAGGAAAGTTGACCCTTTGTTCTTTTTTGGTCTTGGCCACAACAGCCATGGGAAATCATAAGATGCCGCTCTTTTTAAACGGGGCCTAGGCTTTGTCTGTCTGTCTGTCCGTCTGTCTCTTTCTCTTTGTCTCTCTCTTTCTTTCCCTCTGTCTTTCTCTTTGTCTTTCATTCTTTCTCTGTCTCTCTCTCTCTCATGCTTCTTCTATAGACAAAATGCAGATTTAGCATTGAATTCTGCAATAGAGAGCTTTATAAGAACTGATTTTCAGTTTTATACGCTTTAAATGCAAGCATGCAATTATTATCTAAGATAGAATTGATTTATATTCCATTTGAGGTCTGGCCGTTCCTTGGATGAGGAACAAGGTGGAACGGTGTGTGTGTTGTTATCTGGCCACAATGAAATGGATTTTATGGTATTGAAAGAACTTGATGCGCCGTGTCTTTCCTATAAAGTGTGTGTGACAAGCAATATCCATAAACCAAGAATTCACCAAATGAGACAAACACTTCACAGAGACTTTGTAGGCGGAAACTCTGCAAGAATATTCTATGAGTGCGCTATAAAGTGTCAAATAAGGTCTGCTGTGCAGAATTAGAACTGTACCAGAACTTAAAGCTGAAGTATATCTTTCTGGTTTCTAGAACATCCCCATCTGCTATTGGTCGATAATCCTGCCCTTAACGCACACTATTGGTTGAGCCATTGATTGGTCAACACTGATTGGTCAACCTTAACAGAATGCCCAATAGGACAAAGTATTGAATAACTTTTTTGAGAAATTAACCTATACAGGGTTAGATGATGGTTGTGTAGGCAAGATGACAGTAGCTGGGGTAAGAGAAGGTATTTCTTAAAAATGGGGACATCTGAGAAGAATCCTTCTGGTAGAGGGTTAATGTAGGTCTCCTGTGTACCTAGAAGACAGAACATGTTCAGCAGAGCTCCAGGTTGAAACTCAATTACAGCAAATCAAATTATTGATTATTGGCACACAAACAACAAGACCTGCAGTCTTTGCACAGAGATAGTGTATTTGTGTGTGGAAACGAATGTGCATAATGACACGTATAGTTCATGTTTTACAGAGACACTTCCTGTGTTCTCACAACCCAAATGGCATAAAAATTCTAAATGGTTTTAATTTTCAAATTAAACGATGCCATTTTTTAGGGTTAGTTTTAAGAGTAACTTCACAGCGCACACATTAGCATTATTTTAATGTCACACACTCACATATTTGATTTTTGACCTTTAAATAGTGCACAATCTTTATTTAACTTTATATCATAATGTTCTGGTTTTTAAATCCTGTAAGTTTCTGTTTAT
Organism: Yasuhikotakia modesta; assembly: GCA_036877545.1. NCBI lineage: Eukaryota > Metazoa > Chordata > Actinopteri > Cypriniformes > Botiidae > Yasuhikotakia > Yasuhikotakia modesta. Next base: position 15,895 of record JBAJNP010000258.1, on the reverse strand, counting down.
TGCAAGATTGAACAGTCATTGTAAACTCTACCCACAATGCATCTGTGAATCTTTGAAAGTGAGAAGCTGTACTGCGAGCGCATGCATACACATATAACACAGGTTAGCGTTGTACGGTTCAACTCTAACCCAATCTGTTTCCTTATTACACAATCCTCTGACTCTGTGCCCAACAGAATCTCTTTATCTGCGCTCAGTGCTTGTATGCAGCCCTCATCGAAATCTGTGCTAGAGATTGTTGCCAAAGCCCCATTGAATTTCTCTTTTCCCATGACCCTACTCTCTCTGTGACTTCCTGTCCATGTTTAATTTTAATTATTTTTTAATCCCACTGTTTTCACAATATTACCATAACATGAAGGTCAGCACTCACCATATAACCCAGATCCGCAAGCTTCTCTCATAAAAACATTCCATATTTCCTTTAGCTCATAATATCTTTATTCTCTGTCATGCACACAGTGTTATTGCTCCCAGACACGCGTGACAAATTACTGCCACTATTGAACATGACTGGAAATAGAACCTTTAATTTTACTGTGACATGTAGTGCTGGTGATTTTAATAAATAGCCAATATTCTGAGGTCAAAATGAAAACACAGAACACGCTCGACACAAGACGATAAGAACTCCCTGAGGGTTAGTTTTACCTTATAATTCCTGCTTTTTCTCTGTCGAAATTATGGATTGTTTTTTTTAAATCGACATCTCAACTCATGTGAGCATGTGTCTGATCAGACTATTGTTGAAGGCTATTGTTGAAGGTCATACCGGCTGTTGTTGGTCACAACCTAATTTAAAGCTGCAATCTTTAACTTGTGGATAAAGAATGAACAAAATCACTTGGTTTATTTAATTCATTTACAATGAGCAAGTATGTGACGGTGTTTAACGTCATTATACTGATTAAGTTTATAATGCTTGTTTAATCTGAGGTGTCTGGTAAATGTCAGTTTGTCTGTATATTACTTTACATTTACATTTATTGATTTGGCAGATGGATAAAAATTTCAAGGTTTTTCCTGAGAAGGTGTTTCCTGGGATTAAACCCACAACCTTTGTGCTGCTAACACAATTCTCTACCAGTTGAGCTACACTTTAACACATAATGAAATTGCAATTTCATGTTTCAAACATAGCTGGCGGTAGAGAGGGATAGTTATAGATTGCAGGTTGTTTTTTTTTTATTCAGCTGATAACAGGAAGTTATTAGGCAGACAAGGAATAGGATCAGAACAAGTTGCAGGTCTGGTTTAAAACCGAACTGCCCACATGAGTCTCAACTTATGCCTGTGAGCTACCCACTACACCACAGCTTCTACTTCCAGTTTTAATCAACACAATCTTTGGAGATTTTGGATAATTTTGTAAAATGGGTTGTAAATTAGTGGTATTATGTGTAAACGCACATGTATAATTTAAAATAATTTTTGGCAATAAATTTTGCAGCTTTTTATTTTTGCTCTCATTCATGCCTCCAGGCTGTCATTAGAAATATCAGCAAAAACTCTTGTGAGAATTTTAGGATGTGAACGTTTAATTTTTGTAGGTTCTCCATTTTTAATTGAGAGTGACATTAGTGAAAGCACAGGAAGTATTTGAAAAAAATTGGGAATAGGAACAAGACGTAAAACCAGGGATCAGATGTGATATGTGCGGTTTTGGACCATTGTTCTGTAAATCCCTTGTAAATACCTTTGGGAATCACACCCATGGAATCACATGTGAAATGTGTGGTGACATGTTTTTCTCATGTTATGACATGTTTTTGCACATGAAATTCATGTTTTTTCTGCAGCTCCAGCTGTATTTATTATTAAACACACACTGCATGGTGAGAAGAATGTATCAAATTTTGCCTTTGTATTTATATCCATTCATTAGTAGGTGCATAACTAGATCTTGCAATTTTTTTAGTGTTCCTGTAGCTCAATTGGTAGTGTGTTGCATTAGCAGTGCAAAGGTTGTGGGTTCGATGACCATGTAACATGCATACTGATAAAAATGTATAACTGAACACAGCGAGTCACTTTGAATTAAAGCGTCTGACAAATGCATAAATGTGATAGAATAGAGTGAATTCTTTCAGCTTCAGCCCCTGTGCAGAAGCTGAGGTCATTTAATAAATTGTTTACTGACCCATTGGGATAAATTGGAATGACCTCTATTGCCCAACAGCAGTGTCAGATCTTACCGATTTCAACTGAATCTATAATAAAGGGTTTCAGTTGTACTGCATTGAGAACTGCATTCAAGTTGCTGGTATTGGACAAAGTTGACTGTTTTGCAAACAAATGAGGTCTCATAAAAATCTTCTTCTGTCCATATTGTGACTTTATAGCCTCTGCTCGGCTTGTAGCCTTTTACATAGCGTTTTATTTTATCATTATCTCGCACCCTTTCTCTCTCTTAAAAGCCAGCTTCTGCCCTGTTATTTTAACAGCTGAGTGTTTTAGAGACTCGTGACTCTATTTTACTATTTATATTAATGTCATGCATGCCGTTATAGTCTTTTGTGGATAGTGGTTTCCATTTCTACGCGTCCTGCTTGGCTATAAAAGACCTCAGGTTTATAGGTTATCATCACATTAAAGGCCACAAATGAATAATTGTGATGCATTGAGATTTAGCTTTTGCCAAAGCGTCGGACACTCGTGAAACGTCCATCCGCAAGCTGTTAGCGTGTTAATCATCATCTGATGGTCTGTTTCTCATCCGCTTGCACTGGTCTTGTAAAACTTCACAGATCTTGTGTGGCATTTATATTTGGATTATGGAACGCACTAGGGAATATGTCAAGAGTTTAGTACAACAGTAGAGAGTCGGATGGAGACAGATCTGTTTTCAGTGTCTTAATTTTCCATACCATGTTTCATGTTTTTGAGTTACCCCAAAACTCTCAGCAMWACTTTCACTTTTAAATGGGTGACTAATAGTTTTTCATAGATTGTGTGTGTGTGTGTGTGTGTGTGTGTGTGTGTGTGTGTGTGTGTGGTCCTGTGTTTAGTTGATTTTTGATCTCTTTGCACAAATCACCTTGGTGTTTCCCAGTAGGCATTGGCCGGTCCAGTATTTTTTAAACATATTCCATGGAATAACAGCATGTTTTAAAAAGCATTATCGTCTTTTTGAGCTGGATCTCGTGTCCACCTGACCCTCTTAAATGTCTGCACTTTTGTAGCCTTTTCATCTTTCAGAGTCTTTTTATGCTTATTTTATGGTTTAAATCTGCTGACTGTGGAGCTTTTGAAGCCTTTTTCCTAGTTCTCGCTTTAGACAATGCTTCAAAGTTTAGAAAAACACAGTTGCATTCCTTTGAAGCCGTGTGTTAGGAAGAGGGTTGGCAGGCAGACTGGAACACCGGCCTTGTCCAGGCAGACAGGTGGAGGAGGGACTCGCCAGAGTTCATTTGGATTAAGCACTTGGCACTACGGTGGAGGTATTTTCATGCTACTTTAGTATCCCACACAATTATTCACGGAGCTTTTACGTTTCCATGTGAACCGCTGAAGGCATGCGGACCAGAGTGAGGTTTGTAGGTACAGTTGTCGTCCGTCTCCACAGGAGGAACGTCTCCACACGTTCCTCTATTCACAAGACGGAAAATGTGCTGCTGTTTCTACCTCACTGTTTCTGAAGGAAATCCTCAAAAATGGGGTTTGTTTTTCCTCGTGCCTCACAAAAGGGTTTGTAATCTTTAATGACTCGTAAAACCTACATCTTGACTCTCAGCCAAACCAGAGACCCAAATGTAAACTTACTTTTTCTTTGCGAAACTTCTAATAATCTTTTATAAAAAAAGTAATCAATGTTAATATCTTTACTGCTTAAAAGTATATAGCTAATTTCAGAAAGGCTAGCAATAGCACTCTAGCATTAGCTTTGAAAGAGCCTCCTCTAGTTTGGATATCCTTTCATAGCATGCGGACAAAGTACAATAACTGGACACACAGGACCATTTTATGTCTTCAATAAAAGACATGTTTAAATAAATGTATTTGTAGCACTTATCAGGATGTAAAGAGACTTTTAATCAGCATAACAGAAATGTTTTTGGAAAGGATGGTCTAGCCTGTCTTTAATGTTTGTATTTTTAGTAAGGAAAATGTTATGTTTTGTGTATCTGTCCATGGACCCATTGCAGGACCTTAGCAGACTCCTGGTTGAAATCCTGGCACTTTAACGATGAAATTTCAGTGCACTGTGACATTTTTCTTACTGGAAATAAACTTGTCACAAGAAATTGTTCCGTCGGCTGGGTGTCACTGAAATAACACCAGTTATCTTTGACTTCTATGCATGTTGTTTTCCTCCATAGCTCAGAAACCACTGGCTATATGACAAGACCTGTTCAAAATGCAAAGTACAAAGCTGAATGTTTGTCATCAATGATAAAAGAAACAAACTCCATGTGATGTTTCTGACTGCACAGCTCTTCAAAAGATGACCACAGCCAGTCAAAACAAATGCAAGTAGACTCCATTGTGTTGGGCTTTAAAGTCTTGGGTACCACTTACTGACATTTTAAAGCTTGGATAAGTTATACTATTATTTAATATCCAATTAAAATATAAATTACTTGATGGGACAATTTCTTTAAGGGACAGTTTTTCAGGGCAAGTTGGTCTCACATTTGTTACATTTTCAGAATGTGTTTGATTATTCAAAATTGTAGGAGTGATACTCTATTATGTAAGCAGAGGTATAAATTAGGACAAATTATGCATTAAATTATACGTATACTCTAGATGCTGTGCCAAAATGTACTCGATAAAAAGAGGAAGTATACATAAACATACTTGACTAAAAGTAAAAAGGTTTTGAAATATGAAAAAAGTAAACTTTTCATTTATCTTCTGAAATTGACTCAAAATGTCTTTGTCTCTTGAGTTCCTCAAATTATGTTTTGATGAAAACTGCATAAAGCATCTGTTTATTCCCAGGTTAACACGAGGTCCTGGTTGTGTTAGACTCCAGAACAGGCTGGATGTTAAAACTAGGAAAAAAGCAAAACTACAACCTATTTCAGCAAAGGACATTTTTGTGTATTCATGACCAGTAATATATATAATTTGTACTTTAATAACTTGCAAGTTCTGTGGATGATTTGTTTTCCCTAGAAATGTAACGGTACAAGCATTCAATGTAAAAAACGGGATTGAATGCTGTAGTGATGAAGTGTGTACGACAAGTGTGTACTTCAGTGTCTGTGCTGGTGTTTTGTAAAGTCAGTCAACTAATAACAGCAGACAGAGGTGGAATGCCTGAATGAGTGCTTCCACTTAAACCTGTAAGGGTTTGTTCTAAAATAAGTGTTTTTATGAGCCTGACCCTCTATTTCTCCATTTAATTTAGCGGATGGGTGGAGTTCTCAATCTTAACAAGCAGTTTTCAAACCTTTCTGCTGTCTTTAACCTCCCGAATGTTTATGGGACTTTCTCACCTGCGTCTCCTCCCAGTCTTTAAATGTGACAGGAGGTGCTTTCTAGTCAAAGCCTTTGAATAGAAGGAGTGAGGGAGAGGATGAGAAGGCTCATTTGACTTCCCTCCAAGCCGCGAGAGCTTCCACAGGACCATCCATCACTCGGTCCCTGTGCCAGCCACTGTGCATCTTCCCATCCGTCCCCAGCACCTGTTCTGTGCTTTTTATACCAAACAGAACCATTTCCACAACTGCAGGCACATGGTTTATTTTTTAGGTTGAGTAAAATCAATACTATTGCGTCTCAACCAATCACGTTACAGTTTGGTGACCATCAGGTGTATTAGAATTAGAGTGGAGCTTAACTTGTGTCTTAACTTTATGTAACTTATCTTTGTCTCTCTACCGCCATCTCTGTTTGAAATGTGAAACTACAGGGTACTGGTGGAGTTATTAACTGCTGTTAATAACTGCTGGAAAAAGCTACAGTACCCGGATGTGCAATATAATAGCCATATCTTTCTGTTTACAGACAGACATTTCCCATGAAATCTGACATAACCCCACTCAAATGATATATTGGAGTTGTAAACATACAGTTGGGAATCAGTGTTAGGTAAGGAGCTTGACACTGTTCTGTCATGTACTCAATAACTGATTTTTGTTCATTTGTAACCAAAACTAAAGTTACAGATTTAAGTGCCTTTGATACTTTACTGTAGTTTTAGACTGAACTTGTTTTGTAAAGGGCAGTACAACAGTGGAGTACAATGTAGTTTGTCTTCAGTATGAGTAGCTTTTAAATGATTGATAGAACCTCGGTAGATAAGCTAGAAAATTATTGTTGTTCAATTTTCTTTTGGTTCTTTTCATCTTTCATGAAGTTTTTAACTGCTTTTGATTGGGTTTCCCTGTCAGAGCCTCACAGGGCTGATCTGAGGTCAGCTTCTGCCCTTCAAATGATCTAAAGTAAAGTGAAGCTTTTTAAGGAGCTGAGTGATTTCATTGGCTAAACACTTGTAAGTGAACTGATATGTGTTCATAGTTATTGAACGGATGCTGGGCAGTGAGGGCTGGAGCTGCTGCGGTACGAGCGACAGCAGGGAGGGGGGGGCTCTTGTTGTGAGGATCATGCTGGTGTCTCTTCCTCTGAAGGCACTTCAGACATGTTTATTTTTAAAGCCCTCCTGACAGCTCCTAGCCTGACCAACCAGAGCTGGCATGTAACAGATCTGACATACGTGCAGCTGAGGAATTCTCCGACTCAGACACGCATGTGGCCATAAATCCAACCCACAAGTCCAGCATACACACCAACAAACTCACTCCCACTCTCCCTTGTTGATCCGGTTTTGATTTTCACACTAGGTTTCAAATGCCAAGCCCCAAAGCAGCACATGACTGATGCTGGAAAAAGTAACGCTGGGTTGAAACTAAAGGGGTGAGAGTAAACAATGACAAAAGTTTGGTTTGGGGAAAAAGTAGTTCTTACACAAACACACAAGCAGTAAGTTTCAAACTCTGGTAATTCTCCAGCCCTGAGCTGACAGGACGAGGAGAGAGTTAGTGTGATAAAAGCTGGTGTGAGTTCATGTAGTTCCCATGGGTTTGTGCCCGTGTCCATGCAGTGGTCAGAACAACACTGTATAAATGTCATTAAGACCCTGTTTTTTACTGGCTTCCGCATGCCTGTGGTCTCGGCTCTTCTCATTACACGCTGCGTGTTGACCTAACCCCTGTGTTTGTTCCACCACCAATCAGAACTCATCTAAATGAGCGCAGTTGTTTGTGTGGAAACTCCACCATCTGCATGCTTCCCATGCTTCCCTGTTTGGATATGTATGTTCTCTACATACTGTAATTTGCATATTTTGCATATTTGTAATTAACTACTGGTTAACGTGTTGATGTAGCATAATTAATAGCAGCATTTGTTTGTCAAACGATGGTCTGTACGAGCTAAAACATGTCACATGACTCAAGAGTACTTGGTATAAATGAAAGATGGGTTGTGCTGTTTTTCTTTAGCGTGTAAGCTAGGCTCTTGGGTAAAATCCCAACCCAATATATTTTTTGTTAATAAAACCAAAACAGCTTTATTTGGAAGGAAAAGGCTTGGTAGAAGATTATAGAATTTAAAGTTCAAAGCAAATAATCTTTGAAAATTGAGGCTTGGTTAGACAGATCAAACTTTAAGCAAAAGTTCATTGATTTTGATATCAGCTTTGTTGTTCATCAATTTTCTCTCTCTCTTCTTCTTTTCTGTAGGTGAGTTTAATCTATAATCCATGTATGTAGCCTCCAGTCTAATGTGTTTAACTCTGCCCTCACACCATGAGGATTTTTTTCAGAGCCCAACCACATCTTCATATGCAAATGACTCTGGGCTTCTTCCAGTTTTTTTCCCTCGCTCTCTTTCTTTCTCTCTTCCTCTCTCTACAGAGAAGCGCAGCTGACAGCTCTGGCCACTCATCTTTTTAATCATTAGCGCTGCGTACACAGCACTGAATAACTCTGCTCGCCTCACAGACGATTGTCTTGGCGATTAGGAATTCTCTCTATATTGTGAACATGTAGCGCTGGAGAAATAGACGCTAAGATACGTCTCTCAGCGCTGTTGTGTTATCACACCTGCCTTTTTTGCTTATCGACACGTTTCAAAAGCAAAGCTCTGATAGGTTTACGTCCTCATTGAGTTCATAGATTGTTTTTAAAGGAATAGTTCACCTAAAAATGAGGCTATTGTTTGTTCACCATTGTTTCTCCAAAGGTGTTATTTTTTTCCACTAGTTTCTGAAGTTTAGCTAAAAATCTGTTATCTATCTTACTTCATTTCCAGTGACCCAAAAATGCCTCATTTACTTGTGGTGCTAAATTACATTTCTATACTAGCGCCCCGGTTTCCTTCAGTTAAGCTCTGCAAATCTATAACTGAAGAGTTTCTATTTATTTCTCCTGTCTTTGCTTTTTTTTTCTGTTTTATTGCTGAATGTCAAAGAAATGTGGATCTCAGGGCAGTTACTGGTAGATGTAGGATAAACACACACAAGCTAAAGATGTGTTTAATAGAAGCATGTTGTTCACAATACTTTACATTAAGAAATCCAGTCATATTTATTTGTTCTGCCAGGGATTAGATGATAACATGCAACGTTTTTTGCTCCCTGCATTAGCATCTGTGTTACCCGTAGGGGGCAGTTTCACTCTCTGGAAGCGATGTGTGTAATCTCTGAATTCTGCATGAGCTGACAGACTCTGGTCAGCGGGCTGCTTCTGTCAGCAGTGCCATGGTGCCAATCCCAAAACAGATCAATGTGTTTCCCCTCTTGTTCCTGCCGCTGTATTGTGAGAAGATAGATGGTGGAGCTCTAATGATGGTGGAGCTAATGAAGAAGATACTGCAGCCATTTATATTGAGATCCTCTTTCTCTGTCTCCATTGAAATGAGAAGGACAGTCTGTTTTTGTTGTTAGTCAGTGAGATTTAATAGCTTCTTTGCATTAACAAAGATATTGTGTAAATCACAGGTCTTATACCTTGTAATTCTTAGCAAGAACTCTTTGCTAAAGAGAGACAGGGAGAGACAGCAGTGATCCTTATTACATATTAAATGCAATTGTCAGTTGTAGATAATATGGGCGTATGTAGCATCAATACCATATTATTGTATTTACGTACATAATGTTACTCATAAATGGGTGTGAAGCGATACATTCATCCAAACTCTAGCTATTTACCTTTAGCTTTTGTTGAAAGTAACATTGATTATTGAAACAATAATTGACAGACCCCCCCGGGGTACCGCTGCGGACCCCCTAAGGGTCTTGTATCCCCTGTTGAAGACCGCTACTGTACACAGACTCCCGTTCGTCACGTTGCAAATTCTGTTGACTTCATGATAAATTAAAAAACAGGAGAGCTGTTTGCGTGTGAGAGACAGATAATAAATAATTGTGTGGTTCCTGTCACTCAGAGGGTGTGCAGTACGTGAGTCTGACTGGCTGTAATCGCAGCTCGCTGGGCTCTGGCTTGATTCCGGCTCGTAATAAAACAACAATGTCACATTATTACCCAGCGTCCACCAGTAATGACTGTAACTGCTGTGCTGGTCTGCTGCTCCCCATGCACTCCCATTCAATGCCCTCTTTACAATTCCCCATAAGATAATTATTGAGTTATCTGCTGCCCCAGCAAATCATTTCACTTGTCAACTGCTATTAATTGCTACAAAATCACAAATTAAGTCTGAGAGCAACTGCCAGGCAAATGAAAGCAGGCAATGAAGGTTTTTGCAGGCCGATCCAAACATTGTGTTTGGGGCTGAGTTATACTGCACTGCAGATTAATTAGGCACAGCAAACTGGATAAATTATAAAAGTGGGGCAGTCGGCTGCACCGTTAGGATGTCTTTAGCGCTAACAGGGAACGTTCTGAGAATGTTGGCTAGCGTTCTCTAAAAGTTCTCTAAAAAATGTTCTTGCAGTAATGGTGTGTGTGTGTGTGTGTGTGTATATATATATATATATGTATGTGTGTATGTCATGTAATTATAAATAAATATTAATAATTAATATATATAAATACTGATATTATTTATATATATATATATATTTGAAAGTTTTCTTTACTTACACATTCTTACAACCTAAACTTTTTAGCTAGGTGGGCTGTCCTCTGCACTGAGACACACAGCAGAGATGGATCTCTGTTCTCTCCCACCGCATGCAAGATCTTTAACTGAGGAAAAGAAACTCAAATAAGGTTCGTCTTCGACATCCTCGGCTGTAACTGCTTCCTTTATCTCACGATGTCATCGCGAGCAGAGCAGGAACATTAAAGCACAATTTTCATACAGACGCTCTTCCGCTAATCAGAGCATCGGCGCGGCGCTAACGAGTGTTTTGTAAAGCTGAACGGAGAGGATCAGAAAGCAAACAGATACGTTGAGAAGATGGTGTTCCTGGCAAGCGTAACTGAGTTTCTCTGTTCCTCTCCTTTGCGTTAGCTGCCATTGTTTTCACACTGTACCCCTTGTCACTTCTGAATAAAAGAAGCGCTCATTAGCATTTTCCTCCTTACGCGACTCGACTTACTCTGCTAGACGCTGTCTCGGGCCTCCACAAATGTGGATTTGACACAGCGCATTGTTTAAATAGTCAGCGGTAATTTGCGAGACTGTAGATGCCACCATTCAAATGAAGCCGTTTGAATGCATAGAACGGTAGATCAGTCAGGGTTTGCTGAGGTATGGTGTGTGTATGTGTGAGAGGTGTGGGGTGTGTGTGTGTGTGTGTGAGAGGTGTGGGGTGTGTGTGTGTGTGACTAAGGTAACCTGCTGTGGGTTGTGTTTGATATGAGAAGGATGCTGATTAACTTTAATGTCATGAGGAGGGTACACAGGGTTTGTTATTAGTCAGATTTTAAACTTTTTATCTTTTATAAAAGCATCTTTAAAGCTGCAAGCCTTTCTGCTGCCTTTGGGTCTTAATACTATCTCTCTACCGCCATCTCTGTTTGAAACGTAACATTGCAGGTCACTGTATGTACTTTTTATTATGTATGTTGAAATGAAATTAAGCCAACTGACATTTCTCAGGAAATCTTATCTGACAACTTAAGTAATACAGTAAACCAATATGATAAACTGTGAATTGGAAGGTGAGGAGGCTGTTTAAGACGTCTATCTTGCTCAGTAACTGAAATTTGTTCATTATTAATCCAAAAAGCTACAGATTGAAGCTGTAACATGGATCCATCAATAAGAGATGCAACTGTTTCCATGGTAATAGAAATTGCAGCAAAAGACTCTTGTAAATGAAGTTATGGAGTAATATTATTCATGCAATGATTTTAAATTTGAATAAAGGATGCAAACCGGTGTCAATGTAGAATGCAGGGTGTGAGTTCACATTGGGTGAAGGATCTGTTTCACAGTCTCATTCCTGAACTCATTAGGCTGTTCTGACAGTCTTCAGTTCAGTGGTTTTCAGTCATAGATTGTGTTCAAGCATGCATCAACCGGACTGCCTCTTGTACAAAACACACACACACACACACAAATGTTTGGCATCTTTTGAAAATCTTGAAAGCTCTATGCTGGAATTTTTATTTCATCCCAACCGGAACGTCGGACATCAGAGGAGGAACCTGCCAAATGTGATTATGGGCTGAATTTGGGCTTTACTGTCAGAAGGTTCTGACTCTCCCAGGTTTTGCCGGCAGATAACGAGCAGAAGCTGTTAAAATTTGATGTCAAAGAATGTGAAAAATACAGAGGGAAACATGAGGATACAGTGATTTAGATGTGGATCACTGCCACTGTTCAACAATTAACAGTATAATTAGCTTTTAGCATTTTCAAGGGTAACCAGTGAAACTAATCCCAGTTCCATGCCAGACTGAAGCACTTGTGAAATGATAATAGCAGTTGGTCCAGTGGGCTCATGGGACGGGGTAAATCTGCTTCCACACTAGTGCAGGACTGGCATCTACCCAGCTACTGTTTTTAGGTTGTAACATTTCTCCAACATTTCCACTAGGTTACAAAATGTTATTTTTAAAGTTCAAGGAACATTGTTTTAACTTTTCCTCAATGTTTCCACTAAGTTACAAAATGTTATTTTGAAAGTTCTAGAAACGTCTATTAACGTTACTGCCTGGTTATAGGAACATTATTCAAACATAAATTCTGTAAAATTTAAAACTTTAAATCATTCCACTAACTACCTTCTTAGGAATAATGTTTTTAAAATGATAAAGAATTATAATTGATGATAAAGTTATTGAAAGAATGTTTGACAACTTTTATTGGTTATTGGATATTTTTATATATATCCAAACTGGATAATATCCAAACTGGATATTTTTACGTTCCCTGTTAACTGGGTATTTAGTCATTCCTGTGTGTGGACAGAGGCACTGAAATCCCTTCTGCGTGTGTTTGTAGAGTTCAACAGTGTTCTGTGACACTTCACAAAGCTACAGTTCTTGCCCTCTCACAGTGACCGGTGCGGCTTCACTCTGTATCACCACAGCAGTCAGTCAAGATTAGCCCACCTCACCCTCACACTGGCTCTGGGCTTTATTTAAACCCTTGAACTCTCCCCTCCTCAGTCACACACTTTCCTTTGAAAACACAAGCAGATCTCCAAACTTTCAAGTCAGGCGCATGTCATGCAGCCGTACAGATATATTCTCATATCTCAAAGGCAAGCGTGAGGTTCACAAATGGTCAGATTGTATTTTGCAGTTTTAGCACGTCTGTCTGTTTTGAGCAGAACTTTTCTAACTTTCTGTGTGTGTTTGTCCAGAATACATTTCACCCCACAATTAAAAAAGGAGATATAATGTTGTATATTATGTGTATTTAGGGAGACATAATGTTTTGCAAATGGAAAATGGAAAAAAATTGTTAAGATTATAGAAAATTTTTTTTGCAGTACAAGAAAACCAACAATACTACATAAGCCTTACAATGTAAATTTTTCATTTTTTGCTCTATTATAATGAAAATTATGAAGGACAAAGGATATCTTTTTTTCTTTTGGGGTGAAATATAACCCAGAGATGTTTTAAACTGGTTTTGTTAGATTCCACCACACACACCTTCTGTTGGGGGCAGCATTACACTTTTGAGCCAAAGATGTTTTCCTCAGTCTGGTGGTGTCTAGTCTGTCCACATGAATGAGTCCCAGGTGTCTACCAGACTGTAACACGGCTTGGCAGGGCCTGTGACCCCACTCTGCTCCATCTCTGTTAGTGGGCTGTCATTTTAACAATACTTTGGTTGGACCCTCAGCAATTGACTTTAATTGATGGATGCCTCATAAATGTAAACCCCCCTCTTACCCTCCTTGGTCTGTTCTACCCGCTGGCCCATATTTCCCATGTCACGGTCCAAAGAGTTTCTGGCTGAAAGGTCATGCAAGGAAGTGTGGAGGAACTGCTTGAGTCCCAGTTAGGAAGGAATGCCACTTTTCCACAGGCTTTTGAGCTGTGTGTGTGTGTGTGTGTGCGAGAGATAAAAAGAGAGAGAGAGAGTGTGTGTGTGTGTGTGTGTGAGTGTGAGAGAGAGTGTGAGAGAGAGTGTGAGAGAGAGTGAGAGTGTGTGTGTGAGAGAGAGAGTGTGAGAGAGAGTGTGAGAGAGAGTGTGAGAGAGAGTGAGAGTGTGTGTGTGTGAGAGAGAGTGTGTGTTAAAGCATGATAATGCCACTGCAGTGTATTATAAAATGAAGGGATGTCAGCGCATCAGAGCAAACCTCCCTTTAGGGCTGTTCTTATTTGTATAAATGCTATGAAAGTAGTATTTTTATTGTAAATTAATTGTAAAGTAATACTGAAAGTTAGGTTAGTAACTAGCTGTGTATGAACTAGCTGTAATTAGCTGTAACTAGCTGTAGTCCCAGTTAGGAAGGAATGCCACTTTTCCACAGGCTTTTGAGCTGTGTGTGTGTGTGTGTCAATGGGTCCCAGTGGAGAACAATTCTTAAAGAATGGATTTTCATGAAGCCTTGTAGTTTTGTTGCCCAAAAATAACATACGAGACCACAGACTAGCAGAGGAATTTTGCTCGGTATGCTGAAAGCCTGAAGTTGTGGATTGTTGAAACTCTCTGTAGGTTTCTCTGTAGGCTGAGCCTCACATTTCTCTCGTTTCGGCCTGTAAAACCTCTCACCTGATCTTTAATAATGCAAATAACTACATGCATCACTAAAACTCATATATTTTAACCATTGTTATTGCTTACTTAAGAATAACATTTTTGTGATTATATACTGTTGATAGAACCTTTAGAGAATGTTAGCCTATGTTCTGAGATCTTTCCCTGCTAGCTGGGGATGTATATTGTGTGTCACTGTAGCCTGTACTGTAATTCTTTGAACAATATTCCTGCTGCTAATCCTGTATATATTCTCTCTGCCTTTGATAATGTCATCACATTTTAAACAAAGGAGACATTATTATCTTTATAAAAAGACAGAAATGACACGACTTGGTACATCTCTAAAACTCAAGCTCTCTATAGTTTAAAAGCTGAGAGGTTGGTGGAATATAAGATTGACTGATGTATATAGACTAACATTAGCCCGCTTCACTTGCATTTGTAAACAGTCCAATGACTTGATAAACAGCTAAACAGGATCGCCTGCCCCATTGACACACATACAGTAGCGGACATGCATAATGCTAGCGTAGCTAACGTTACGTAATGCGCTGCCTGACCTCCCCAATGCACCACTTGAGTTGCGGCTTAACAGGAAGTCATCATATGCATTGAATGTGTCTGGATGAATCAATGAAGTGAGTGTGTGTGAGTGTGTGTGTTTAATTAAGCATGTGTCAGAATAGATTGTATTGAGTGGGATGTCTGTTAATTACTGTCTGTCTCATTCTGACCCACAGTCTAAAATCTCTTACTGCATCTTGTACTGATTAAATTAGTGAATAACTAATATAAATGTATCACATGTAATATTAAGTTGGTGCAGAATGCTTTTTATTTGAAACCTGCAATTTAATCATTAGCCTTCTACCACATTCTTAGCCGCAGTCTGCACAAATATTTTTGAAAGGAATTCAATGAACGATCAGGGTAAATAAATGCAGTGACTTTGGATGTTAACTATGTTGGTGTTAATTGTTTCATGAAACACTAGTGAGGGATTCTAGTCTGAAATAACTTTGTTTTCTGGGTTTTGCAGGTGTAGCTGTGCTTGTGGAGAGAGAGGTTCTTTGTGGAAGGGGTGTGAGGCTTTTTTATGGGTGTTTATTCACAAATAAAGGTACGTCCTGTTGACTTCTGATACCAGTCATAAGTTTGGACACGCTTGGTTATGTTTATCAAGGTCTTCTAAAGACCAAATTATAATTCTTCTAACCAGGTAGTTGATAACATTGAATGAACAAATGAATTACATGGTTTGGTTGCTAGAATTGTCATACATCTTATGCCTCTGGTAGAGTTATAATCGATAATTTCACGGTTTAATATAAACAACAACGCATCTCCTGTCTCTGAGTTCCAAACTACAGACAAGAATTTAACTTTATGAGATTAACTGCAAAAATATGTTGCATAATGGATGTATTTTACATCAAAAGAAAATGTATTTATACTGCCACAATAACCTTGTTTAAATTGCATGTCAGGACTGAAACACCTGTTAGGTTGTGTAACATCCCTATTAGATGCAATGCTAGAATTGACTTTGTTTTTCTAAACAGAAACCATTTTCATATGCTAAAACCCTGCATGTGAATCTGATCTTGAGTTGCATCATGAAAACCTTCTTTTACTTAAATGTAGTTAATTGCAACCTGCTCTGAAAAAAATAAAAGACACTAAAACTGGGGCACTGTGTATCATTAAACTATAAACAGAAATCCTGCTCTCAGATAGTGACAGCGAAAGAGGGAGAGACAGACAACGAAAGAGGGAGAGACAGACAGCGAAAGAGGGAGAGACAGACAGC